>JAKVIS010001253.1:0-36636 GCA_033119425.1 Bufotes viridis
TACTGTCTTCTCTATTCTAGTTTATATACCTCCACCCTTCTTAGTTTCTAAATCCTTCTTTCTTATCTTTCACCTCAGCCTCAATTACCTCCCTCTTCATTCTCCTACTCAGCCTCCAACTCCTCTTTTTCATCCACCTATTACGTCCTCTCCTCCTTAACCCTTTGTATCTTCCACTACCTTCTAAGCCTCCCATCTCCATACTCCTACTTCTTAGACTCTATGTCTCTAGGTATTTAAATATAACAGAAAAGCACACTAGTTAATAGTCACAAACTTTACTTATACAAAGTAAAATAAAAGTAGCATAGATATGTGTATATTATAATTAGAAAAAAAACTGGCCTCCTCATCTTTCCCCTTGATAGCCAGCCACACCTCTCCCAATCTCCTCACCGATCATTAAAAACACTGTGTACGAATGAGAGGATCTCAGACTAACATTAAGTGTAAAGATTAACATAATCTGCAATCTCTGAATTAAAATAACAAATTTGGACGTCTTTCATTATTAATAAGAAGCCATCATGCAATGACTTTCATTTTATATGCCATGACTGCAGCACAAACTGCTGCTATCAAGGTATCTAAGTAAATCTATTACTGGTAGAGTAAAAAAAAACATTTCTAATTACTTTATACACAGATCCGTATCTAACACTTCAGATTTTAAACTGATTCTGGCAGCTAATGACATAATATTGCTTACTTACTCCTTAATACCTAAACTAAGACTAAAAAGTCATTGAGGGCATTTATCAAAGTACTTACAACACTACAGCAGAGGTAAGAAGTCACAAGTGATGGTGCTCGCCATATTCATGCAATAACTTGTGACTTTTAAAACTTCCCACCAATATTTTTTAAATGGTGAGAAACAAGAGGCCCTTAGAGAGAGAGGGCAGGGCCCATTGCAACCCTCTGAGTTTACTATAAAATACGCCGGAAACTGGAGTAAGTTTTTCCTCAAGTCTATTCCAGCCCCTAGGTGGCATAGACTTTAATTTCTGCTGCACAGAGTGCCAGAGGTGCACCAGATTTATTAAAAGGGCATCTGCCTCTTAAGAAATTAGGAACATCTTAATCCAGAGCACAGGGAGATCAAGATTGGTGTATGGGAACACCAATGTTGATAAATGCCGCCCACTGAGTTCCAAAACAAATAATCATTGAATACTGTCTTCTCTTATTCTAGTTTATATACCTCCACCCCCTTCTTAGTTTCTAAATCCTTCTTTCTTATCTTTCACCTCAGCCTCAATTACCTCCCTCTTCATTCTCCTACTCAGCCTCCAACTCCTCTTTTTCATCCACCTATTACGTCCTCTCCTCCTTAACCCTTTGTCTCTTCCACTACCTTCTAAGCCTCCCATCTCATACTCCTACTTCTTAGACTCTATGTCTCTAGGTAATTAAATATAACAGAAAAGCACACTACTTAATAGTCACAAACTTTACTTATACAAAGTAAAATAAAAGTAGCATAGATATGTGTATATTATAATTAGAAAAAAAACTGGCCTCCTCATCTTTCCCCTTGATAGCCAGCCACACCTCTCCCAATCTCCTCACCGATCATAAAAACACTGTTACGAATGAGGGGATCTCAGACTAACATTAAGTGTAAAAATTAACATAATCTGCAATCTCTGAATTAAAATAACAAATTTGGGCGTCTTTCATTATTAATAAGAAGCCATCATGCAATGACTTTCATTTTATATGCCATGACTGCAGCACAAACTGCTGCTATCAAGGTATCTAAGTAAATCTATTACTGGTAAGTAAAAAAAAAAACATTTCTAATTACTTTATACACAGATCCGTATCTAACACTTCAGATTTTAAACTGATTCTGGCAGCTAATGACGCAATATTGCTTACTTACTCCTTAATGCCTAAACTAAGACTAAAAAGTCATTGAAGGGCATTTATCAAAGTACTTACAACACTACAGCGGCGGTAAGAAGTCACAAGTGATGGTGCTCGTCATATTCATGCAATAACTTGTGACTTTTAAAGCTTCCCACCAATATTTTTAAATGGTGAGAAACAAGAGGCCCTTAGAGAGAGAGGGCAGGGCCCATTGCAACCCTCTGAGTTTACTATAAAATACGCCGGAAACTGGAGTAAGTTTTTCCTCAAGTCTATTCCAGCCCCTAGGTGGCATAGACTTTAATTTCTACCGCACAGAGTGCCAGAGGTGCACCAGATTTATTAAAAAGGCATCTGCCTCTTAAGAAATTAGGAACATCTTAATCCAGAGCACAGGGAGATCAAGATTGGTGTATGGGAACACCAATGTTGATAAATGCCGCCCACTGAGTTCCAAAACAAATAATCATTGAATACTGTCTTCTCCTATTCTAGTTTATATACCTCCACCCCCTTCTTAGTTTCTAAATCCTTCTTTCTTATCTTTCACCTCAGCCTCAATTACCTCCCTCTTCATTCTCCTACTCAGCCTCCAACTCCTCTTTTTTCATCCACCTATTACGTCCTCTCCTCCTTAACCCTTTGTCTCTTCCACTACCTTCTAAGCCTCCCATCTCATACTCCTACTTCTTAGACTCTATGTCTCTAGGTATTTAAATATAACAGAAAAGCACACTAGTTAATAGTCACAAACTTTACTTATACAAAGTAAAATAAAAGTAGCATAGATATGTGTATATAATAATTAGAAAAAAACTGGCCTCCTCATCTTTCCCCTTGATAGCCAGCCACACCTCTCCCAATCTCCTCACCGATCATAAAAACACTGTTATGAATGAGGGGATCTCAGACTAACATTAAGTGTAAAAATTAACATAATCTGCAATCTCTGAATTAAAATAACAAATTTGGACGTCTTTCATTATTAATAAGAAGCCATCATGCAATGACTTTCATTTTATATGCCATGACTGCAGCACAAACTGCTGCTATCAAGGTATCTAAGTAAATCTATTACTGGTAAGTAAAAAAAAAAAACATTTCTAATTAGTTTATACACAGATCCGTATCTAACACTTCAGATTTTAAACTGATTCTGGCAGCTAATGACGCAATATTGCTTACTTACTCCTTAATGCCTAAACTAAGACTAAAAAGTCATTGAAGGGCATTTATCAAAGTACTTACAACACTACAGCAGCGGTAAGAAGTCACAAGTGATGGTGCTCGTCATATTCATGCAATAACTTGTGACTTTTAAAGCTTCCCACCAATATTTTTAAATGGTGAGAAACAAGAGGCCCTTAGAGAGAGGGCAGGGCCCATTGCAACCCTCTGAGTTTACTATAAAATACGCCGGAAACTGGAGTAAGTTTTTCCTCAAGTCTATTCCAGCCCCTAGGTGGCATAGACTTTAATTTCTACCGCACAGAGTGCCAGAGGTGCACCAGATTTATTAAAAAGGCATCTGCCTCTTAAGAAATTAGGAACATCTTAATCCAGAGCACAGGGAGATCCAAGATTGGTGTATGGGAACACCAATGTTGATAAATGCCGCCCACTGAGTTCCAAAACAAATAATCATTGAATACTGTCTTCTCCTATTCTAGTTTATATACCTCCACCCCCTTCTTAGTTTCTAAATCCTTCTTTCTTATCTTTCACCTCAGCCTCAATTACCTCCCTCTTCATTCTCCTACTCAGCCTCCAACTCCTCTTTTTTCATCCACCTATTACGTCCTCTCCTCCTTAACCCTTTGTCTCTTCCACTACCTTCTAAGCCTCCCATCTCATACTCCTACTTCTTAGACTCTATGTCTCTAGGTATTTAAATATAACAGAAAAGCACACTAGTTAATAGTCACAAACTTTACTTATACAAAGTAAAATAAAAGTAGCATAGATATGTGTATATTATAATTAGAAAAAAAACTGGCCTCCTCATCTTTCCCCTTGATAGCCAGCCACACCTCTCCCAATCTCCTCACCGATCATAAAAACACTGTTACGAATGAGGGGATCTCAGACTAACATTAAGTGTAAAAATTAACATAATCTGCAATCTCTGAATTAAAATAACAAATTTGGACGTCTTTCATTATTAATAAGAAGCCATCATGCAATGACTTTCATTTTATATGCCATGACTGCAGCACAAACTGCTGCTATCAAGGTATCTAAGTAAATCTATTACTGGTAAGTAAAAAAAAAAACATTTCTAATTACTTTATACACAGATCCGTATCTAACACTTCAGATTTTAAACTGATTCTGGCAGCTAATGACGCTAATATTGCTTACTTACTCCTTAATACCTAAACTAAGACTAAAAAGTCATTGAGGGCATTTATCAAAGTACTTACAACACTACAGCAGCGGTAAGAAGTCACAAGTGATGGTGCTCGCCATATTCATGCAATAACTTGTGACTTTTAAAACTTCCCACCAATATTTTTAAATGGTGAGAAACAAGAGGCCCTTAGAGAGAGAGGCAGGGCCCATTGCAACCCTCTGAGTTTACTATAAAATACGCCGGAAACTGGAGTAAGTTTTTCCTCAAGTCTATTCCAGCCCCTAGGTGGCATAGACTTTAATTTCTACCGCACAGAGTGCCAGAGGTGCACCAGATTTATTAAAAAGGCATCTGCCTCTTAAGAAATTAGGAACATCTTAATCCAGAGCACAGGGAGATCAAGATTGGTGTATGGGAACACCAATGTTGATAAATGCCGCCCACTGAGTTCCAAAACAAATAATCATTGAATACTGTCCTCTCTTATTCTACTTTATGTACCTCCACCCTCTTCTTAGTTTCTAAATCCTTCTTTCTTATCTTTCACCTCAGCCTCAAATACCTCCCCCTTCATTCTCCTACTCAGCCTCCAACTCCTCTTTTTTCATCCACCTATTACGTCCTCTCCTCCTTAACCCTTTGTCTCTTCCACTACCTTCTAAGCCTCCCATCTCATACTCCTACTTCTTAGACTCTATGTCTCTAGGTAATTAAATATAACAGAAAAGCACACTACTTAATAGTCACAAACTTTACTTATACAAAGTAAAATAAAAGTAGCATAGATATGTGTATATTATAATTAGAAAAAAACTGGCCTCCTCATCTTTCCCCTTGATAGCCAGCCACACCTCTCCCAATCTCCTCACCGATCATAAAAACACTGTTACGAATGAGGGGATCTCAGACTAACATTAAGTGTAAAAATTAACATAATCTGCAATCTCTGAATTAAAATAACAAATTTGGACGTCTTTCATTATTAATAAGAAGCCATCATGCAATGACTTTCATTTTATATGCCATGACTGCAGCACAAACTGCTGCTATCAAGGTATCTAAGTAAATCTATTACTGGTAAGTAAAAAAAAAAACATTTCTAATTACTTTATACACAGATCCGTATCTAACACTTCAGATTTTAAACTGATTCTGGCAGCTAATGACCGTAATATTGCTTACTTACTCCTTAATACCTAAACTAAGACTAAAAAGTCATTGAGGGCATTTATCAAAGTACTTACAACACTACAGCAGCGGTAAGAAGTCACAAGTGATGGTGCTCGCCATATTCATGCAATAACTTGTGACTTTTAAAACTTCCCACCAATATTTTTAAATGGTGAGAAACAAGAGGCCCTTAGAGAGAGGGCAGGGCCCATTGCAACCCTCTGAGTTTACTATAAAATACGCCGGAAACTGGAGTAAGTTTTTCCTCAAGTCTATTCCAGCCCCTAGGTGGCATAGACTTTAATTTCTACCGCACAGAGTGCCAGAGGTGCACCAGATTTATTAAAAAGGCATCTGCCTCTTAAGAAATTAGGAACATCTTAATCCAGAGCACAGGGAGATCAAGATTGGTGTATGGGAACACCAATGTTGATAAATACCGCCCACTGAGTTCCAAAACAAATAATCATTGAATACTGTCCTCTCTTATTCTACTTTATGTACCTCCACCCTCTTCTTAGTTTCTAAATCCTTCTTTCTTATCTTTCACCTCAGCCTCAAATACCTCCCTCTTCATTCTCCTACTCAGCCTCCAACTCCTCTTTTTTCATCCACCTATTACGTCCTCTCCTCCTTAACCCTTTGTCTCTTCCACTACCTTCTAAGCCTCCCATCTCATACTCCTACTTCTTAGACTCTATGTCTCTAGGTATTTAAATATAACAGAAAAGCACACTAGTTAATAGTCACAAACTTTACTTATACAAAGTAAAATAAAAGTAGCATAGATATGTGTATATTATAATTAGAAAAAAAACTGGCCTCCTCATCTTTCCCCTTGATAGCCAGCCACACCTCTCCCAATCTCCTCACCGATCATAAAAACACTGTTACGAATGAGGGGATCTCAGACTAACATTAAGTGTAAAAATTAACATAATCTGCAATCTCTGAATTAAAATAACAAATTTGGGCGTCTTTCATTATTAATAAGAAGCCATCATGCAATGACTTTCATTTTATATGCCATGACTGCAGCACAAACTGCTGCTATCAAGGTATCTAAGTAAATCTATTACTGGTAAGTAAAAAAAAAAACATTTCTAATTACTTTATACACAGATCCGTATCTAACACTTCAGATTTTAAACTGATTCTGGCAGCTAATGACGCAATATTGCTTACTTACTCCTTAATACCTAAACTAAGACTAAAAAGTCATTGAAGGGCATTTATCAAAGTACTTACAACACTACAGCAGCGGTAAGAAGTCACAAGTGATGGTGCTCGCCATATTCATGCAATAACTTGTGACTTTTAAAACTTCCCACCAATATTTTTAAATGGTGAGAAACAAGAGGCCCTTAGAGAGAGAGGCAGGGCCCATTGCAACCCTCTGAGTTTACTATAAAATACGCCGGAAACTGGAGTAAGTTTTTCCTCAAGTCTATTCCAGCCCCTAGGTGGCATAGACTTTAATTTCTACCGCACAGAGTGCCAGAGGTGCACCAGATTTATTAAAAAGGCATCTGCCTCTTAAGAAATTAGGAACATCTTAATCCAGAGCACAGGGAGATCAAGATTGGTGTATGGGAACACCAATGTTGATAAATGCCGCCCACTGAGTTCCAAAACAAATAATCATTGAATACTGTCCTCTCTTATTCTACTTTATGTACCTCCACCCCCTTCTTAGTTTCTAAATCCTTCTTTCTTATCTTTCACCTCAGCCTCAAATACCTCCCCCTTCATTCTCCTACTCAGCCTCCAACTCCTCTTTTTTCATCCACCTATTACGTCCTCTCCTCCTTAACCCTTTGTCTCTTCCACTACCTTCTAAGCCTCCCATCTCATACTCCTACTTCTTAGACTCTATGTCTCTAGGTAATTAAATATAACAGAAAAGCACACTACTTAATAGTCACAAACTTTACTTATACAAAGTAAAATAAAAGTAGCATAGATATGTGTATATTATAATTAGAAAAAAACTGGCCTCCTCATCTTTCCCCTTGATAGCCAGCCACACCTCTCCCAATCTCCTCACCGATCATAAAAACACTGTTACGAATGAGGGGATCTCAGACTAACATTAAGTGTAAAAATTAACATAATCTGCAATCTCTGAATTAAAATAACAAATTTGGGCGTCTTTCATTATTAATAAGAAGCCATCATGCAATGACTTTCATTTATATGCCATGACTGCAGCACAAACTGCTGCTATCAAGGTATCTAAGTAAATCTATTACTGGTAAGTAAAAAAAAAAACATTTCTAATTACTTTATACACAGATCCGTATCTAACACTTCAGATTTTAAACTGATTCTGGCAGCTAATGGCGCTAATATTGCTTACTTACTCCTTAATACCTAAACTAAGACTAAAAAGTCATTGAGGGCATTTATCAAAGTACTTACAACACTACAGCAGCGGTAAGAAGTCACAAGTGATGGTGCTCGCCATATTCATGCAATAACTTGTGACTTTTAAAACTTCCCACCAATATTTTTAAATGGTGAGAAACAAGAGGCCCTTAGAGAGAGAGGCAGGGCCCATTGCAACCCTCTGAGTTTACTATAAAATACGCCGGAAACTGGAGTAAGTTTTTCCTCAAGTCTATTCCAGCCCCTAGGTGGCATAGACTTTAATTTCTACCGCACAGAGTGCCAGAGGTGCACCAGATTTATTAAAAAGGCATCTGCCTCTTAAGAAATTAGGAACATCTTAATCCAGAGCACAGGGAGATCCAAGATTGGTGTATGGGAACACCAATGTTGATAAATGCCGCCCACTGAGTTCCAAAACAAATAATCATTGAATACTGTCCTCTCTTATTCTACTTTATGTACCTCCACCCCCTTCTTAGTTTCTAAATCCTTCTTTCTTATCTTTCACCTCAGCCTCAAATACCTCCCTCTTCATTCTCCTACTCAGCCTCCAACTCCTCTTTTTTCATCCACCTATTACGTCCTCTCCTCCTTAACCCTTTGTCTCTTCCACTACCTTCTAAGCCTCCCATCTCATACTCCTACTTCTTAGACTCTATGTCTCTAGGTAATTAAATATAACAGAAAAGCACACTAGTTAATAGTCACAAACTTTACTTATACAAAGTAAAATAAAAGTAGCATAGATATGTGTATATTATAATTAGAAAAAAAACTGGCCTCCTCATCTTTCCCCTTGATAGCCAGCCACACCTCTCCCAATCTCCTCACCGATCATTAAAAACACTGTTACGAATGAGGGGATCTCAGACTAACATTAAGTGTAAAAATTAACATAATCTGCAATCTCTGAATTAAAATAACAAATTTGGGCGTCTTTCATTATTAATAAGAAGCCATCATGCAATGACTTTCATTTTATATGCCATGACTGCAGCACAAACTGCTGCTATCAAGGTATCTAAGTAAATCTATTACTGGTAAGTAAAAAAAAAAACATTTCTAATTACTTTATACACAGATCCGTATCTAACACTTCAGATTTTAAACTGATTCTGGCAGCTAATGGCCTTAATATTGCTTACTTACTCCTTAATACCTAAACTAAGACTAAAAAGTCATTGAGGGCATTTATCAAAGTACTTACAACACTACAGCAGCGGTAAGAAGTCACAAGTGATGGTGCTCGCCATATTCATGCAATAACTTGTGACTTTTAAAACTTCCCACCAATATTTTTAAATGGTGAGAAACAAGAGGCCCTTAGAGAGAGGGCAGGGCCCATTGCAACCCTCTGAGTTTACTATAAAATACGCCGGAAACTGGAGTAAGTTTTTCCTCAAGTCTATTCCAGCCCCTAGGTGGCATAGACTTTAATTTCTACCGCACAGAGTGCCAGAGGTGCACCAGATTTATTAAAAGGCATCTGCCTCTTAAGAAATTAGGAACATCTTAATCCAGAGCACAGGGAGATCAAGATTGGTGTATGGGAACACCAATGTTGATAAATGCCGCCCACTGAGTTCCAAAACAAATAATCATTGAATACTGTCTTCTCTTATTCTAGTTTATGTACCTCCACCCCCTTCTTAGTTTCTAAATCCTTCTTTCTTATCTTTCACCTCAGCCTCAAATACCTCCCTCTTCATTCTCCTACTCAGCCTCCAACTCCTCTTTTTTCATCCACCTATTACGTCCTCTCCTCCTTAACCCTTTGTCTCTTCCACTACCTTCTAAGCCTCCCATCTCATACTCCTACTTCTTAGACTCTATGTCTCTAGGTAATTAAATATAACAGAAAAGCACACTAGTTAATAGTCACAAACTTTACTTATACAAAGTAAAATAAAAGTAGCATAGATATGTGTATATTATAATTAGAAAAAAAACTGGCCTCCTCATCTTTCCCCTTGATAGCCAGCCACACCTCTCCCAATCTCCTCACCGATCATAAAAACACTGTTACGAATGAGGGGATCTCAGACTAACATTAAGTGTAAAAATTAACATAATCTGCAATCTCTGAATTAAAATAACAAATTTGGACGTCTTTCATTATTAATAAGAAGCCATCATGCAATGACTTTCATTTTATATGCCATGACTGCAGCACAAACTGCTGCTATCAAGGTATCTAAGTAAATCTATTACTGGTAAGTAAAAAAAAAAACATTTCTAATTACTTTATACACAGATCCGTATCTAACACTTCAGATTTTAAACTGATTCTGGCAGCTAATGGCCTTAATATTGCTTACTTACTCCTTAATGCCTAAACTAAGACTAAAAAGTCATTGAAGGGCATTTATCAAAGTACTTACAACACTACAGCAGCGGTAAGAAGTCACAAGTGATGGTGCTCGTCATATTCATGCAATAACTTGTGACTTTTAAAACTTCCCACCAATATTTTTAAATGGTGAGAAACAAGAGGCCCTTAGAGAGAGGGCAGGGCCCATTGCAACCCTCTGAGTTTACTATAAAATACGCCGGAAACTGGAGTAAGTTTTTCCTCAAGTCTATTCCAGCCCCTAGGTGGCATAGACTTTAATTTCTACCGCACAGAGTGCCAGAGGTGCACCAGATTTATTAAAAGGCATCTGCCTCTTAAGAAATTAGGAACATCTTAATCCAGAGCACAGGGAGATCAAGATTGGTGTATGGGAACACCAATGTTGATAAATGCCGCCCACTGAGTTCCAAAACAAATAATCATTGAATACTGTCCTCTCTTATTCTACTTTATGTACCTCCACCCCCTTCTTAGTTTCTAAATCCTTCTTTCTTATCTTTCACCTCAGCCTCAAATACCTCCCCCTTCATTCTCCTACTCAGCCTCCAACTCCTCTTTTTTCATCCACCTATTACGTCCTCTCCTCCTTAACCCTTTGTCTCTTCCACTACCTTCTAAGCCTCCCATCTCATACTCCTACTTCTTAGACTCTATGTCTCTAGGTAATTAAATATAACAGAAAAGCACACTAGTTAATAGTCACAAACTTTACTTATACAAAGTAAAATAAAAGTAGCATAGATATGTGTATATTATAATTAGAAAAAAAACTGGCCTCCTCATCTTTCCCCTTGATAGCCAGCCACACCTCTCCCAATCTCCTCACCGATCATTAAAAACACTGTTACGAATGAGGGGATCTCAGACTAACATTAAGTGTAAAAATTAACATAATCTGCAATCTCTGAATTAAAATAACAAATTTGGGCGTCTTTCATTATTAATAAGAAGCCATCATGCAATGACTTTCATTTTATATGCCATGACTGCAGCACAAACTGCTGCTATCAAGGTATCTAAGTAAATCTATTACTGGTAAGTAAAAAAAAAAACATTTCTAATTACTTTATACACAGATCCGTATCTAACACTTCAGATTTTAAACTGATTCTGGCAGCTAATGGCGCTAATATTGCTTACTTACTCCTTAATGCCTAAACTAAGACTAAAAAGTCATTGAAGGGCATTTATCAAAGTACTTACAACACTACAGCAGCGGTAAGAAGTCACAAGTGATGGTGCTCGTCATATTCATGCAATAACTTGTGACTTTTAAAACTTCCCACCAATATTTTTAAATGGTGAGAAACAAGAGGCCCTTAGAGAGAGGGCAGGGCCCATTGCAACCCTCTGAGTTTACTATAAAATACGCCGGAAACTGGAGTAAGTTTTTCCTCAAGTCTATTCCAGCCCCTAGGTGGCATAGACTTTAATTTCTACCGCACAGAGTGCCAGAGGTGCACCAGATTTATTAAAAGGCATCTGCCTCTTAAGAAATTAGGAACATCTTAATCCAGAGCACAGGGAGATCCAAGATTGGTGTATGGGAACACCAATGTTGATAAATGCCGCCCACTGAGTTCCAAAACAAATAATCATTGAATACTGTCTTCTCTTATTCTAGTTTATATACCTCCACCCCCTTCTTAGTTTCTAAATCCTTCTTTCTTATCTTTCACCTCAGCCTCAATTACCTCCCTCTTCATTCTCCTACTCAGCCTCCAACTCCTCTTTTTTCATCCACCTATTACGTCCTCTCCTCCTTAACCCTTTGTCTCTTCCACTACCTTCTAAGCCTCCCATCTCATACTCCTACTTCTTAGACTCTATGTCTCTAGGTATTTAAATATAACAGAAAAGCACACTAGTTAATAGTCACAAACTTTACTTATACAAAGTAAAATAAAAGTAGCATAGATATGTGTATATTATAATTAGAAAAAAACTGGCCTCCTCATCTTTCCCCTTGATAGCCAGCCACACCTCTCCCAATCTCCTCACCGATCATTAAAAACACTGTTACGAATGAGGGGATCTCAGACTAACATTAAGTGTAAAAATTAACATAATCTGCAATCTCTGAATTAAAATAACAAATTTGGACGTCTTTCATTATTAATAAGAAGCCATCATGCAATGACTTTCATTTATATGCCATGACTGCAGCACAAACTGCTGCTATCAAGGTATCTAAGTAAATCTATTACTGGTAAGTAAAAAAAAAAACATTTCTAATTACTTTATACACAGATCCGTATCTAACACTTCAGATTTTAAACTGATTCTGGCAGCTAATGACGCTTAATATTGCTTACTTACTCCTTAATACCTAAACTAAGACTAAAAAGTCATTGAGGGCATTTATCAAAGTACTTACAACACTACAGCAGCGGTAAGAAGTCACAAGTGATGGTGCTCGCCATATTCATGCAATAACTTGTGACTTTTAAAACTTCCCACCAATATTTTTAAATGGTGAGAAACAAGAGGCCCTTAGAGAGAGGGGCAGGGCCCATTGCAACCCTCTGAGTTTACTATAAAATACGCCGGAAACTGGAGTAAGTTTTCCTCAAGTCTATTCCAGCCCCTAGGTGGCATAGACTTTAATTTCTACCGCACAGAGTGCCAGAGGTGCACCAGATTTATTAAAAAGGCATCTGCCTCTTAAGAAATTAGGAACATCTTAATCCAGAGCACAGGGAGATCAAGATTGGTGTATGGGAACACCAATGTTGATAAATGCCGCCCACTGAGTTCCAAAACAAATAATCATTGAATACTGTCTTCTCTTATTCTAGTTTATATACCTCCACCCCCTTCTTAGTTTCTAAATCCTTCTTTCTTATCTTTCACCTCAGCCTCAATTACCTCCCTCTTCATTCTCCTACTCAGCCTCCAACTCCTCTTTTTTCATCCACCTATTACGTCCTCTCCTCCTTAACCCTTTGTCTCTTCCACTACCTTCTAAGCCTCCCATCTCATACTCCTACTTCTTAGACTCTATGTCTCTAGGTAATTAAATATAACAGAAAAGCACACTAGTTAATAGTCACAAACTTTACTTATACAAAGTAAAATAAAAGTAGCATAGATATGTGTATATTATAATTAGAAAAAAACTGGCCTCCTCATCTTTCCCCTTGATAGCCAGCCACACCTCTCCCAATCTCCTCACCGATCATAAAAACACTGTTACGAATGAGGGATCTCAGACTAACATTAAGTGTAAAAATTAACATAATCTGCAATCTCTGAATTAAAATAACAAATTTGGGCGTCTTTCATTATTAATAAGAAGCCATCATGCAATGACTTTCATTTTATATGCCATGACTGCAGCACAAACTGCTGCTATCAAGGTATCTAAGTAAATCTATTACTGGTAAGTAAAAAAAAAAACATTTCTAATTACTTTATACACAGATCCGTATCTAACACTTCAGATTTTAAACTGATTCTGGCAGCTAATGGCGCTTAATGTTGCTTACTTACTCCTTAATGCCTAAACTAAGACTAAAAAGTCATTGAAGGGCATTTATCAAAGTACTTACAACACTACAGCAGCGGTAAGAAGTCACAAGTGATGGTGCTCGTCATATTCATGCAATAACTTGTGACTTTTAAAACTTCCCACCAATATTTTTAAATGGTGAGAAACAAGAGGCCCTTAGAGAGAGGGCAGGGCCCATTGCAACCCTCTGAGTTTACTATAAAATACGCCGGAAACTGGAGTAAGTTTTCCTCAAGTCTATTCCAGCCCCTAGGTGGCATAGACTTTAATTTCTACCGCACAGAGTGCCAGAGGTGCACCAGATTTATTAAAAGGCATCTGCCTCTTAAGAAATTAGGAACATCTTAATCCAGAGCACAGGGAGATCAAGATTGGTGTATGGGAACACCAATGTTGATAAATGCCGCCCACTGAGTTCCAAAACAAATAATCATTGAATACTGTCTTCTCTTATTCTAGTTTATGTACCTCCACCCCCTTCTTAGTTTCTAAATCCTTCTTTCTTATCTTTCACCTCAGCCTCAATTACCTCCCTCTTCATTCTCCTACTCAGCCTCCAACTCCTCTTTTTTCATCCACCTATTACGTCCTCTCCTCCTTAACCCTTTGTCTCTTCCACTACCTTCTAAGCCTCCCATCTCATACTCCTACTTCTTAGACTCTATGTCTCTAGGTATTTAAATATAACAGAAAAGCACACTAGTTAATAGTCACAAACTTTACTTATACAAAGTAAAATAAAAGTAGCATAGATATGTGTATATTATAATTAGAAAAAAACTGGCCTCCTCATCTTTCCCCTTGATAGCCAGCCACACCTCTCCCAATCTCCTCACCGATCATAAAAACACTGTTACGAATGAGGGATCTCAGACTAAC
The DNA here is from genome assembly GCA_033119425.1 of Bufotes viridis. Classification (NCBI taxonomy): domain Eukaryota; kingdom Metazoa; phylum Chordata; class Amphibia; order Anura; family Bufonidae; genus Bufotes; species Bufotes viridis. The sequence continues at coordinate 14,533 of JAKVIS010001253.1, forward strand.
ATTAAGTGTAAAAATTAACATAATCTGCAATCTCTGAATTAAAATAACAAATTTGGGCGTCTTTCATTATTAATAAGAAGCCATCATGCAATGACTTTCATTTTATATGCCATGACTGCAGCACAAACTGCTGCTATCAAGGTATCTAAGTAAATCTATTACTGGTAAGTAAAAAAAAAAACATTTCTAATTACTTTATACACAGATCCGTATCTAACACTTCAGATTTTAAACTGATTCTGGCAGCTAATGGCGCAATATTGCTTACTTACTCCTTAATGCCTAAACTAAGACTAAAAAGTCATTGAAGGGCATTTATCAAAGTACTTACAACACTACAGCAGCGGTAGAAGTCACAAGTGATGGTGCTCGTCATATTCATGCAATAACTTGTGACTTTTAAAACTTCCCACCAATATTTTTTAAATGGTGAGAAACAAGAGGCCCTTAGAGAGAGGGCAGGGCCCATTGCAACCCTCTGAGTTTACTATAAAATACGCCGGAAACTGGAGTAAGTTTTCCTCAAGTCTATTCCAGCCCCTAGGTGGCATAGACTTTAATTTCTACCGCACAGAGTGCCAGAGGTGCACCAGATTTATTAAAAAGGCATCTGCCTCTTAAGAAATTAGGAACATCTTAATCCAGAGCACAGGGAGATCCAAGATTGGTGTATGGGAACACCAATGTTGATAAATGCCGCCCACTGAGTTCCAAAACAAATAATCATTGAATACTGTCCTCTCTTATTCTACTTTATGTACCTCCACCCCCTTCTTAGTTTCTAAATCCTTCTTTCTTATCTTTCACCTCAGCCTCAAATACCTCCCCCTTCATTCTCCTACTCAGCCTCCAACTCCTCTTTTTTCATCCACCTATTACGTCCTCTCCTCCTTAACCCTTTGTCTCTTCCACTACCTTCTAAGCCTCCCATCTCATACTCCTACTTCTTAGACTCTATGTCTCTAGGTAATTAAATATAACAGAAAAGCACACTAGTTAATAGTCACAAACTTTACTTATACAAAGTAAAATAAAAGTAGCATAGATATGTGTATATTATAATTAGAAAAAAAACTGGCCTCCTCATCTTTCCCCTTGATAGCCAGCCACACCTCTCCCAATCTCCTCACCGATCATAAAAACACTGTTACGAATGAGGGGATCTCAGACTAACATTAAGTGTAAAAATTAACATAATCTGCAATCTCTGAATTAAAATAACAAATTTGGGCGTCTTTCATTATTAATAAGAAGCCATCATGCAATGACTTTCATTTTATATGCCATGACTGCAGCACAAACTGCTGCTATCAAGGTATCTAAGTAAATCTATTACTGGTAAGTAAAAAAAAAAACATTTCTAATTACTTTATACACAGATCCGTATCTAACACTTCAGATTTTAAACTGATTCTGGCAGCTAATGGCCGTAATATTGCTTACTTACTCCTTAATACCTAAACTAAGACTAAAAAGTCATTGAGGGCATTTATCAAAGTACTTACAACACTACAGCAGCGGTAAGAAGTCACAAGTGATGGTGCTCGCCATATTCATGCAATAACTTGTGACTTTTAAAACTTCCCACCAATATTTTTTAAATGGTGAGAAACAAGAGGCCCTTAGAGAGAGGGCAGGGCCCATTGCAACCCTCTGAGTTTACTATAAAATACGCCGGAAACTGGAGTAAGTTTTTCCTCAAGTCTATTCCAGCCCCTAGGTGGCATAGACTTTAATTTCTACCGCACAGAGTGCCAGAGGTGCACCAGATTTATTAAAAGGCATCTGCCTCTTAAGAAATTAGGAACATCTTAATCCAGAGCACAGGGAGATCAAGATTGGTGTATGGGAACACCAATGTTGATAAATGCCGCCCACTGAGTTCCAAAACAAATAATCATTGAATACTGTCTTCTCCTATTCTAGTTTATATACCTCCACCCCCTTCTTAGTTTCTAAATCCTTCTTTCTTATCTTTCACCTCAGCCTCAATTACCTCCCTCTTCATTCTCCTACTCAGCCTCCAACTCCTCTTTTTTCATCCACCTATTACGTCCTCTCCTCCTTAACCCTTTGTCTCTTCCACTACCTTCTAAGCCTCCCATCTCATACTCCTACTTCTTAGACTCTATGTCTCTAGGTATTTAAATATAACAGAAAAGCACACTAGTTAATAGTCACAAACTTTACTTATACAAAGTAAAATAAAAGTAGCATAGATATGTGTATATTATAATTAGAAAAAAACTGGCCTCCTCATCTTTCCCCTTGATAGCCAGCCACACCTCTCCCAATCTCCTCACCGATCATAAAAACACTGTTACGAATGAGGGGATCTCAGACTAACATTAAGTGTAAAAATTAACATAATCTGCAATCTCTGAATTAAAATAACAAATTTGGGCGTCTTTCATTATTAATAAGAAGCCATCATGCAATGACTTTCATTTATATGCCATGACTGCAGCACAAACTGCTGCTATCAAGGTATCTAAGTAAATCTATTACTGGTAAGTAAAAAAAAAAACATTTCTAATTACTTTATACACAGATCCGTATCTAACACTTCAGATTTTAAACTGATTCTGGCAGCTAATGGCGCTAATATTGCTTACTTACTCCTTAATGCCTAAACTAAGACTAAAAAGTCATTGAAGGGCATTTATCAAAGTACTTACAACACTACAGCAGCGGTAAGAAGTCACAAGTGATGGTGCTCGTCATATTCATGCAATAACTTGTGACTTTTAAAACTTCCCACCAATATTTTTAAATGGTGAGAAACAAGAGGCCCTTAGAGAGAGGGCAGGGCCCATTGCAACCCTCTGAGTTTACTATAAAATACGCCGGAAACTGGAGTAAGTTTTTCCTCAAGTCTATTCCAGCCCCTAGGTGGCATAGACTTTAATTTCTACCGCACAGAGTGCCAGAGGTGCACCAGATTTATTAAAAAGGCATCTGCCTCTTAAGAAATTAGGAACATCTTAATCCAGAGCACAGGGAGATCAAGATTGGTGTATGGGAACACCAATGTTGATAAATGCCGCCCACTGAGTTCCAAAACAAATAATCATTGAATACTGTCTTCTCTTATTCTAGTTTATATACCTCCACCCCCTTCTTAGTTTCTAAATCCTTCTTTCTTATCTTTCACCTCAGCCTCAATTACCTCCCTCTTCATTCTCCTACTCAGCCTCCAACTCCTCTTTTTCATCCACCTATTACGTCCTCTCCTCCTTAACCCTTTGTCTCTTCCACTACCTTCTAAGCCTCCCATCTCATACTCCTACTTCTTAGACTCTATGTCTCTAGGTAATTAAATATAACAGAAAAGCACACTAGTTAATAGTCACAAACTTTACTTATACAAAGTAAAATAAAAGTAGCATAGATATGTGTATATTATAATTAGAAAAAAACTGGCCTCCTCATCTTTCCCCTTGATAGCCAGCCACACCTCTCCCAATCTCCTCACCGATCATAAAAACACTGTTACGAATGAGGGGATCTCAGACTAACATTAAGTGTAAAAATTAACATAATCTGCAATCTCTGAATTAAAATAACAAATTTGGACGTCTTTCATTATTAATAAGAAGCCATCATGCAATGACTTTCATTTTATATGCCATGACTGCAGCACAAACTGCTGCTATCAAGGTATCTAAGTAAATCTATTACTGGTAAGTAAAAAAAAAAACATTTCTAATTACTTTATACACAGATCCGTATCTAACACTTCAGATTTTAAACTGATTCTGGCAGCTAATGGCCTTAATATTGCTTACTTACTCCTTAATGCCTAAACTAAGACTAAAAAGTCATTGAAGGGCATTTATCAAAGTACTTACAACACTACAGCAGCGGTAAGAAGTCACAAGTGATGGTGCTCGTCATATTCATGCAATAACTTGTGACTTTTAAAACTTCCCACCAATATTTTTAAATGGTGAGAAACAAGAGGCCCTTAGAGAGAGGGCAGGGCCCATTGCAACCCTCTGAGTTTACTATAAAATACGCCGGAAACTGGAGTAAGTTTTTCCTCAAGTCTATTCCAGCCCCTAGGTGGCATAGACTTTAATTTCTACCGCACAGAGTGCCAGAGGTGCACCAGATTTATTAAAAGGCATCTGCCTCTTAAGAAATTAGGAACATCTTAATCCAGAGCACAGGGAGATCAAGATTGGTGTATGGGAACACCAATGTTGATAAATGCCGCCCACTGAGTTCCAAAACAAATAATCATTGAATACTGTCTTCTCTTATTCTACTTTATGTACCTCCACCCCCTTCTTAGTTTCTAAATCCTTCTTTCTTATCTTTCACCTCAGCCTCAAATACCTCCCTCTTCATTCTCCTACTCAGCCTCCAACTCCTCTTTTTTCATCCACCTATTACGTCCTCTCCTCCTTAACCCTTTGTCTCTTCCACTACCTTCTAAGCCTCCCATCTCATACTCCTACTTCTTAGACTCTATGTCTCTAGGTATTTAAATATAACAGAAAAGCACACTAGTTAATAGTCACAAACTTTACTTATACAAAGTAAAATAAAAGTAGCATAGATATGTGTATATTATAATTAGAAAAAAACTGGCCTCCTCATCTTTCCCCTTGATAGCCAGCCACACCTCTCCCAATCTCCTCACCGATCATAAAAACACTGTTACGAATGAGGGGATCTCAGACTAACATTAAGTGTAAAAATTAACATAATCTGCAATCTCTGAATTAAAATAACAAATTTGGACGTCTTTCATTATTAATAAGAAGCCATCATGCAATGACTTTCATTTATATGCCATGACTGCAGCACAAACTGCTGCTATCAAGGTATCTAAGTAAATCTATTACTGGTAAGTAAAAAAAAAAACATTTCTAATTACTTTATACACAGATCCGTATCTAACACTTCAGATTTTAAACTGATTCTGGCAGCTAATGACGCTAATATTGCTTACTTACTCCTTAATGCCTAAACTAAGACTAAAAAGTCATTGAAGGGCATTTATCAAAGTACTTACAACACTACAGCAGCGGTAAGAAGTCACAAGTGATGGTGCTCGTCATATTCATGCAATAACTTGTGACTTTTAAAACTTCCCACCAATATTTTTAAATGGTGAGAAACAAGAGGCCCTTAGAGAGAGAGGCAGGGCCCATTGCAACCCTCTGAGTTTACTATAAAATACGCCGGAAACTGGAGTAAGTTTTCCTCAAGTCTATTCCAGCCCCTAGGTGGCATAGACTTTAATTTCTACCGCACAGAGTGCCAGAGGTGCACCAGATTTATTAAAAAGGCATCTGCCTCTTAAGAAATTAGGAACATCTTAATCCAGAGCACAGGGAGATCAAGATTGGTGTATGGGAACACCAATGTTGATAAATGCCGCCCACTGAGTTCCAAAACAAATAATCATTGAATACTGTCCTCTCTTATTCTACTTTATGTACCTCCACCCCCTTCTTAGTTTCTAAATCCTTCTTTCTTATCTTTCACCTCAGCCTCAAATACCTCCCCCTTCATTCTCCTACTCAGCCTCCAACTCCTCTTTTTTCATCCACCTATTACGTCCTCTCCTCCTTAACCCTTTGTCTCTTCCACTACCTTCTAAGCCTCCCATCTCATACTCCTACTTCTTAGACTCTATGTCTCTAGGTAATTAAATATAACAGAAAAGCACACTACTTAATAGTCACAAACTTTACTTATACAAAGTAAAATAAAAGTAGCATAGATATGTGTATATTATAATTAGAAAAAAAACTGGCCTCCTCATCTTTCCCCTTGATAGCCAGCCACACCTCTCCCAATCTCCTCACCGATCCATAAAAACACTGTTACGAATGAGGGGATCTCAGACTAACATTAAGTGTAAAAATTAACATAATCTGCAATCTCTGAATTAAAATAACAAATTTGGACGTCTTTCATTATTAATAAGAAGCCATCATGCAATGACTTTCATTTTATATGCCATGACTGCAGCACAAACTGCTGCTATCAAGGTATCTAAGTAAATCTATTACTGGTAAGTAAAAAAAAAAACATTTCTAATTACTTTATACACAGATCCGTATCTAACACTTCAGATTTTAAACTGATTCTGGCAGCTAATGACGCTAATATTGCTTACTTACTCCTTAATGCCTAAACTAAGACTAAAAAGTCATTGAAGGGCATTTATCAAAGTACTTACAACACTACAGCAGCGGTAAGAAGTCACAAGTGATGGTGCTCGCCATATTCATGCAATAACTTGTGACTTTTAAAACTTCCCACCAATATTTTTAAATGGTGAGAAACAAGAGGCCCTTAGAGAGAGAGGCAGGGCCCATTGCAACCCTCTGAGTTTACTATAAAATACGCCGGAAACTGGAGTAAGTTTTCCTCAAGTCTATTCCAGCCCCTAGGTGGCATAGACTTTAATTTCTACCGCACAGAGTGCCAGAGGTGCACCAGATTTATTAAAAGGCATCTGCCTCTTAAGAAATTAGGAACATCTTAATCCAGAGCACAGGGAGATCAAGATTGGTGTATGGGAACACCAATGTTGATAAATACCGCCCACTGAGTTCCAAAACAAATAATCATTGAATACTGTCTTCTCCTATTCTAGTTTATATACCTCCACCCCCTTCTTAGTTTCTAAATCCTTCTTTCTTATCTTTCACCTCAGCCTCAATTACCTCCCTCTTCATTCTCCTACTCAGCCTCCAACTCCTCTTTTTTCATCCACCTATTACGTCCTCTCCTCCTTAACCCTTTGTCTCTTCCACTACCTTCTAAGCCTCCCATCTCATACTCCTACTTCTTAGACTCTATGTCTCTAGGTATTTAAATATAACAGAAAAGCACACTAGTTAATAGTCACAAACTTTACTTATACAAAGTAAAATAAAAGTAGCATAGATATGTGTATATTATAATTAGAAAAAAACTGGCCTCCTCATCTTTCCCCTTGATAGCCAGCCACACCTCTCCCAATCTCCTCACCGATCATAAAAACACTGTTACGAATGAGGGGATCTCAGACTAACATTAAGTGTAAAAATTAACATAATCTGCAATCTCTGAATTAAAATAACAAATTTGGACGTCTTTCATTATTAATAAGAAGCCATCATGCAATGACTTTCATTTATATGCCATGACTGCAGCACAAACTGCTGCTATCAAGGTATCTAAGTAAATCTATTACTGGTAAGTAAAAAAAAAAACATTTCTAATTACTTTATACACAGATCCGTATCTAACACTTCAGATTTTAAACTGATTCTGGCAGCTAATGACGCTAATATTGCTTACTTACTCCTTAATGCCTAAACTAAGACTAAAAAGTCATTGAAGGGCATTTATCAAAGTACTTACAACACTACAGCAGCGGTAAGAAGTCACAAGTGATGGTGCTCGTCATATTCATGCAATAACTTGTGACTTTTAAAACTTCCCACCAATATTTTTAAATGGTGAGAAACAAGAGGCCCTTAGAGAGAGAGGGCAGGGCCCATTGCAACCCTCTGAGTTTACTATAAAATACGCCGGAAACTGGAGTAAGTTTTCCTCAAGTCTATTCCAGCCCCTAGGTGGCATAGACTTTAATTTCTACCGCACAGAGTGCCAGAGGTGCACCAGATTTATTAAAAAGGCATCTGCCTCTTAAGAAATTAGGAACATCTTAATCCAGAGCACAGGGAGATCAAGATTGGTGTATGGGAACACCAATGTTGATAAATGCCGCCCACTGAGTTCCAAAACAAATAATCATTGAATACTGTCCTCTCTTATTCTACTTTATGTACCTCCACCCCCTTCTTAGTTTCTAAATCCTTCTTTCTTATCTTTCACCTCAGCCTCAAATACCTCCCCCTTCATTCTCCTACTCAGCCTCCAACTCCTCTTTTTTCATCCACCTATTACGTCCTCTCCTCCTTAACCCTTTGTCTCTTCCACTACCTTCTAAGCCTCCCATCTCATACTCCTACTTCTTAGACTCTATGTCTCTAGGTAATTAAATATAACAGAAAAGCACACTACTTAATAGTCACAAACTTTACTTATACAAAGTAAAATAAAAGTAGCATAGATATGTGTATATTATAATTAGAAAAAAAACTGGCCTCCTCATCTTTCCCCTTGATAGCCAGCCACACCTCTCCCAATCTCCTCACCGATCCATAAAAACACTGTTACGAATGAGGGGATCTCAGACTAACATTAAGTGTAAAAATTAACATAATCTGCAATCTCTGAATTAAAATAACAAATTTGGGCGTCTTTCATTATTAATAAGAAGCCATCATGCAATGACTTTCATTTTATATGCCATGACTGCAGCACAAACTGCTGCTATCAAGGTATCTAAGTAAATCTATTACTGGTAAGTAAAAAAAAAAACATTTCTAATTACTTTATACACAGATCCGTATCTAACACTTCAGATTTTAAACTGATTCTGGCAGCTAATGACGCTAATATTGCTTACTTACTCCTTAATACCTAAACTAAGACTAAAAAGTCATTGAGGGCATTTATCAAAGTACTTACAACACTACAGCAGCGGTAAGAAGTCACAAGTGATGGTGCTCGCCATATTCATGCAATAACTTGTGACTTTTAAAACTTCCCACCAATATTTTTAAATGGTGAGAAACAAGAGGCCCTTAGAGAGAGAGGCAGGGCCCATTGCAACCCTCTGAGTTTACTATAAAATACGCCGGAAACTGGAGTAAGTTTTCCTCAAGTCTATTCCAGCCCCTAGGTGGCATAGACTTTAATTTCTACCGCACAGAGTGCCAGAGGTGCACCAGATTTATTAAAAGGCATCTGCCTCTTAAGAAATTAGGAACATCTTAATCCAGAGCACAGGGAGATCCAAGATTGGTGTATGGGAACACCAATGTTGATAAATGCCGCCCACTGAGTTCCAAAACAAATAATCATTGAATACTGTCCTCTCTTATTCTACTTTATGTACCTCCACCCCCTTCTTAGTTTCTAAATCCTTCTTTCTTATCTTTCACCTCAGCCTCAAATACCTCCCCCTTCATTCTCCTACTCAGCCTCCAACTCCTCTTTTTCATCCACCTATTACGTCCTCTCCTCCTTAACCCTTTGTCTCTTCCACTACCTTCTAAGCCTCCCATCTCATACTCCTACTTCTTAGACTCTATGTCTCTAGGTATTTAAATATAACAGAAAAGCACACTAGTTAATAGTCACAAACTTTACTTATACAAAGTAAAATAAAAGTAGCATAGATATGTGTATATTATAATTAGAAAAAAAACTGGCCTCCTCATCTTTCCCCTTGATAGCCAGCCACACCTCTCCCAATCTCCTCACCGATCATAAAAACACTGTTACGAATGAGGGGATCTCAGACTAACATTAAGTGTAAAAATTAACATAATCTGCAATCTCTGAATTAAAATAACAAATTTGGACGTCTTTCATTATTAATAAGAAGCCATCATGCAATGACTTTCATTTATATGCCATGACTGCAGCACAAACTGCTGCTATCAAGGTATCTAAGTAAATCTATTACTGGTAAGTAAAAAAAAAAACATTTCTAATTACTTTATACACAGATCCGTATCTAACACTTCAGATTTTAAACTGATTCTGGCAGCTAATGACGCTTAATATTGCTTACTTACTCCTTAATACCTAAACTAAGACTAAAAAGTCATTGAAGGGCATTTATCAAAGTACTTACAACACTACAGCAGCGGTAAGAAGTCACAAGTGATGGTGCTCGCCATATTCATGCAATAACTTGTGACTTTTAAAACTTCCCACCAATATTTTTAAATGGTGAGAAACAAGAGGCCCTTAGAGAGAGAGGGCAGGGCCCATTGCAACCCTCTGAGTTTACTATAAAATACGCCGGAAACTGGAGTAAGTTTTTCCTCAAGTCTATTCCAGCCCCTAGGTGGCATAGACTTTAATTTCTACCGCACAGAGTGCCAGAGGTGCACCAGATTTATTAAAAAGGCATCTGCCTCTTAAGAAATTAGGAACATCTTAATCCAGAGCACAGGGAGATCAAGATTGGTGTATGGGAACACCAATGTTGATAAATGCCGCCCACTGAGTTCCAAAACAAATAATCATTGAATACTGTCCTCTCTTATTCTACTTTATGTACCTCCACCCCCTTCTTAGTTTCTAAATCCTTCTTTCTTATCTTTCACCTCAGCCTCAAATACCTCCCCCTTCATTCTCCTACTCAGCCTCCAACTCCTCTTTTTCATCCACCTATTACGTCCTCTCCTCCTTAACCCTTTGTCTCTTCCACTACCTTCTAAGCCTCCCATCTCATACTCCTACTTCTTAGACTCTATGTCTCTAGGTAATTAAATATAACAGAAAAGCACACTAGTTAATAGTCACAAACTTTACTTATACAAAGTAAAATAAAAGTAGCATAGATATGTGTATATTATAATTAGAAAAAAAACTGGCCTCCTCATCTTTCCCCTTGATAGCCAGCCACACCTCTCCCAATCTCCTCACCGATCATTAAAAACACTGTTACGAATGAGGGGATCTCAGACTAACATTAAGTGTAAAAATTAACATAATCTGCAATCTCTGAATTAAAATAACAAATTTGGACGTCTTTCATTATTAATAAGAAGCCATCATGCAATGACTTTCATTTATATGCCATGACTGCAGCACAAACTGCTGCTATCAAGGTATCTAAGTAAATCTATTACTGGTAAGTAAAAAAAAAAACATTTCTAATTACTTTATACACAGATCCGTATCTAACACTTCAGATTTTAAACTGATTCTGGCAGCTAATGGCCTTAATATTGCTTACTTACTCCTTAATACCTAAACTAAGACTAAAAAGTCATTGAGGGCATTTATCAAAGTACTTACAACACTACAGCAGCGGTAAGAAGTCACAAGTGATGGTGCTCGCCATATTCATGCAATAACTTGTGACTTTTAAAACTTCCCACCAATATTTTTAAATGGTGAGAAACAAGAGGCCCTTAGAGAGAGAGGCAGGGCCCATTGCAACCCTCTGAGTTTACTATAAAATACGCCGGAAACTGGAGTAAGTTTTCCTCAAGTCTATTCCAGCCCCTAGGTGGCATAGACTTTAATTTCTACCGCACAGAGTGCCAGAGGTGCACCAGATTTATTAAAAGGCATCTGCCTCTTAAGAAATTAGGAACATCTTAATCCAGAGCACAGGGAGATCAAGATTGGTGTATGGGAACACCAATGTTGATAAATGCCGCCCACTGAGTTCCAAAACAAATAATCATTGAATACTGTCCTCTCTTATTCTAGTTTATGTACCTCCACCCCCTTCTTAGTTTCTAAATCCTTCTTTCTTATCTTTCACCTCAGCCTCAAATACCTCCCTCTTCATTCTCCTACTCAGCCTCCAACTCCTCTTTTTTCATCCACCTATTACGTCCTCTCCTCCTTAACCCTTTGTCTCTTCCACTACCTTCTAAGCCTCCCATCTCATACTCCTACTTCTTAGACTCTATGTCTCTAGGTATTTAAATATAACAGAAAAGCACACTAGTTAATAGTCACAAACTTTACTTATACAAAGTAAAATAAAAGTAGCATAGATATGTGTATATTATAATTAGAAAAAAAACTGGCCTCCTCATCTTTCCCCTTGATAGCCAGCCACACCTCTCCCAATCTCCTCACCGATCATTAAAAACACTGTTACGAATGAGGGGATCTCAGACTAACATTAAGTGTAAAAATTAACATAATCTGCAATCTCTGAATTAAAATAACAAATTTGGACGTCTTTCATTATTAATAAGAAGCCATCATGCAATGACTTTCATTTATATGCCATGACTGCAGCACAAACTGCTGCTATCAAGGTATCTAAGTAAATCTATTACTGGTAAGTAAAAAAAAAAACATTTCTAATTACTTTATACACAGATCCGTATCTAACACTTCAGATTTTAAACTGATTCTGGCAGCTAATGGCCTTAATATTGCTTACTTACTCCTTAATGCCTAAACTAAGACTAAAAAGTCATTGAAGGGCATTTATCAAAGTACTTACAACACTACAGCGGCGGTAAGAAGTCACAAGTGATGGTGCTCGTCATATTCATGCAATAACTTGTGACTTTTAAAGCTTCCCACCAATATTTTTAAATGGTGAGAAACAAGAGGCCCTTAGAGAGAGAGGCAGGGCCCATTGCAACCCTCTGAGTTTACTATAAAATACGCCGGAAACTGGAGTAAGTTTTCCTCAAGTCTATTCCAGCCCCTAGGTGGCATAGACTTTAATTTCTACCGCACAGAGTGCCAGAGGTGCACCAGATTTATTAAAAGGCATCTGCCTCTTAAGAAATTAGGAACATCTTAATCCAGAGCACAGGGAGATCAAGATTGGTGTATGGGAACACCAATGTTGATAAATGCCGCCCACTGAGTTCCAAAACAAATAATCATTGAATACTGTCTTCTCCTATTCTAGTTTATATACCTCCACCCCCTTCTTAGTTTCTAAATCCTTCTTTCTTATCTTTCACCTCAGCCTCAATTACCTCCCTCTTCATTCTCCTACTCAGCCTCCAACTCCTCTTTTTCATCCACCTATTACGTCCTCTCCTCCTTAACCCTTTGTCTCTTCCACTACCTTCTAAGCCTCCCATCTCATACTCCTACTTCTTAGACTCTATGTCTCTAGGTATTTAAATATAACAGAAAAGCACACTAGTTAATAGTCACAAACTTTACTTATACAAAGTAAAATAAAAGTAGCATAGATATGTGTATATTATAATTAGAAAAAAACTGGCCTCCTCATCTTTCCCCTTGATAGCCAGCCACACCTCTCCCAATCTCCTCACCGATCATTAAAAACACTGTTACGAATGAGGGGATCTCAGACTAACATTAAGTGTAAAAATTAACATAATCTGCAATCTCTGAATTAAAATAACAAATTTGGACGTCTTTCATTATTAATAAGAAGCCATCATGCAATGACTTTCATTTTATATGCCATGACTGCAGCACAAACTGCTGCTATCAAGGTATCTAAGTAAATCTATTACTGGTAAGTAAAAAAAAAAACATTTCTAATTACTTTATACACAGATCCGTATCTAACACTTCAGATTTTAAACTGATTCTGGCAGCTAATGGCGCTTAATATTGCTTACTTACTCCTTAATGCCTAAACTAAGACTAAAAAGTCATTGAAGGGCATTTATCAAAGTACTTACAACACTACAGCAGCGGTAAGAAGTCACAAGTGATGGTGCTCGTCATATTCATGCAATAACTTGTGACTTTTAAAGCTTCCCACCAATATTTTTAAATGGTGAGAAACAAGAGGCCCTTAGAGAGAGAGGCAGGGCCCATTGCAACCCTCTGAGTTTACTATAAAATACGCCGGAAACTGGAGTAAGTTTTTCCTCAAGTCTATTCCAGCCCCTAGGTGGCATAGACTTTAATTTCTACCGCACAGAGTGCCAGAGGTGCACCAGATTTATTAAAAAGGCATCTGCCTCTTAAGAAATTAGGAACATCTTAATCCAGAGCACAGGGAGATCAAGATTGGTGTATGGGAACACCAATGTTGATAAATGCCGCCCACTGAGTTCCAAAACAAATAATCATTGAATACTGTCCTCTCTTATTCTACTTTATGTACCTCCACCCCCTTCTTAGTTTCTAAATCCTTCTTTCTTATCTTTCACCTCAGCCTCAAATACCTCCCCCTTCATTCTCCTACTCAGCCTCCAACTCCTCTTTTTCATCCACCTATTACGTCCTCTCCTCCTTAACCCTTTGTCTCTTCCACTACCTTCTAAGCCTCCCATCTCATACTCCTACTTCTTAGACTCTATGTCTCTAGGTAATTAAATATAACAGAAAAGCACACTACTTAATAGTCACAAACTTTACTTATACAAAGTAAAATAAAAGTAGCATAGATATGTGTATATTATAATTAGAAAAAAACTGGCCTCCTCATCTTTCCCCTTGATAGCCAGCCACACCTCTCCCAATCTCCTCACCGATCCATAAAAACACTGTTACGAATGAGGGGATCTCAGACTAACATTAAGTGTAAAAATTAACATAATCTGCAATCTCTGAATTAAAATAACAAACTTGGGCGTCTTTCATTATTAATAAGAAGCCATCATGCAATGACTTTCATTTTATATGCCATGACTGCAGCACAAACTGCTGCTATCAAGGTATCTAAGTAAATCTATTACTGGTAAGTAAAAAAAAAAACATTTCTAATTACTTTATACACAGATCCGTATCTAACACTTCAGATTTTAAACTGATTCTGGCAGCTAATGGCGCTTAATATTGCTTACTTACTCCTTAATACCTAAACTAAGACTAAAAAGTCATTGAGGGCATTTATCAAAGTACTTACAACACTACAGCAGCGGTAAGAAGTCACAAGTGATGGTGCTCGCCATATTCATGCAATAACTTGTGACTTTTAAAACTTCCCACCAATATTTTTTAAATGGTGAGAAACAAGAGGCCCTTAGAGAGAGAGGGCAGGGCCCATTGCAACCCTCTGAGTTTACTATAAAATACGCCGGAAACTGGAGTAAGTTTTTCCTCAAGTCTATTCCAGCCCCTAGGTGGCATAGACTTTAATTTCTACCGCACAGAGTGCCAGAGGTGCACCAGATTTATTAAAAAGGCATCTGCCTCTTAAGAAATTAGGAACATCTTAATCCAGAGCACAGGGAGATCAAGATTGGTGTATGGGAACACCAATGTTGATAAATGCCGCCCACTGAGTTCCAAAACAAATAATCATTGAATACTGTCTTCTCCTATTCTAGTTTATATACCTCCACCCCCTTCTTAGTTTCTAAATCCTTCTTTCTTATCTTTCACCTCAGCCTCAATTACCTCCCTCTTCATTCTCCTACTCAGCCTCCAACTCCTCTTTTTCATCCACCTATTACGTCCTCTCCTCCTTAACCCTTTGTCTCTTCCACTACCTTCTAAGCCTCCCATCTCATACTCCTACTTCTTAGACTCTATGTCTCTAGGTATTTAAATATAACAGAAAAGCACACTAGTTAATAGTCACAAACTTTACTTATACAAAGTAAAATAAAAGTAGCATAGATATGTGTATATTATAATTAGAAAAAAACTGGCCTCCTCATCTTTCCCCTTGATAGCCAGCCACACCTCTCCCAATCTCCTCACCGATCATAAAAACACTGTTACGAATGAGGGGATCTCAGACTAACATTAAGTGTAAAAATTAACATAATCTGCAATCTCTGAATTAAAATAACAAATTTGGACGTCTTTCATTATTAATAAGAAGCCATCATGCAATGACTTTCATTTTATATGCCATGACTGCAGCACAAACTGCTGCTATCAAGGTATCTAAGTAAATCTATTACTGGTAAGTAAAAAAAAAAACATTTCTAATTACTTTATACACAGATCCGTATCTAACACTTCAGATTTTAAACTGATTCTGGCAGCTAATGGCCTTAATATTGCTTACTTACTCCTTAATACCTAAACTAAGACTAAAAAGTCATTGAAGGGCATTTATCAAAGTACTTACAACACTACAGCAGCGGTAAGAAGTCACAAGTGATGGTGCTCGCCATATTCATGCAATAACTTGTGACTTTTAAAACTTCCCACCAATATTTTTAAATGGTGAGAAACAAGAGGCCCTTAGAGAGAGAGGCAGGGCCCATTGCAACCCTCTGAGTTTACTATAAAATACGCCGGAAACTGGAGTAAGTTTTCCTCAAGTCTATTCCAGCCCCTAGGTGGCATAGACTTTAATTTCTACCGCACAGAGTGCCAGAGGT
Organism: Bufotes viridis; assembly: GCA_033119425.1. Classification (NCBI taxonomy): domain Eukaryota; kingdom Metazoa; phylum Chordata; class Amphibia; order Anura; family Bufonidae; genus Bufotes; species Bufotes viridis. The sequence continues at coordinate 30,384 of JAKVIS010001253.1, forward strand.
GCACCAGATTTATTAAAAAGGCATCTGCCTCTTAAGAAATTAGGAACATCTTAATCCAGAGCACAGGGAGATCAAGATTGGTGTATGGGAACACCAATGTTGATAAATGCCGCCCACTGAGTTCCAAAACAAATAATCATTGAATACTGTCCTCTCTTATTCTACTTTATGTACCTCCACCCCCTTCTTAGTTTCTAAATCCTTCTTTCTTATCTTTCACCTCAGCCTCAAATACCTCCCTCTTCATTCTCCTACTCAGCCTCCAACTCCTCTTTTTCATCCACCTATTACGTCCTCTCCTCCTTAACCCTTTGTCTCTTCCACTACCTTCTAAGCCTCCCATCTCATACTCCTACTTCTTAGACTCTATGTCTCTAGGTAATTAAATATAACAGAAAAGCACACTAGTTAATAGTCACAAACTTTACTTATACAAAGTAAAATAAAAGTAGCATAGATATGTGTATATTATAATTAGAAAAAAAACTGGCCTCCTCATCTTTCCCCTTGATAGCCAGCCACACCTCTCCCAATCTCCTCACCGATCCATAAAAACACTGTTACGAATGAGGGGATCTCAGACTAACATTAAGTGTAAAAATTAACATAATCTGCAATCTCTGAATTAAAATAACAAATTTGGACGTCTTTCATTATTAATAAGAAGCCATCATGCAATGACTTTCATTTATATGCCATGACTGCAGCACAAACTGCTGCTATCAAGGTATCTAAGTAAATCTATTACTGGTAAGTAAAAAAAAAAACATTTCTAATTACTTTATACACAGATCCGTATCTAACACTTCAGATTTTAAACTGATTCTGGCAGCTAATGGCGCTAATATTGCTTACTTACTCCTTAATACCTAAACTAAGACTAAAAAGTCATTGAGGGCATTTATCAAAGTACTTACAACACTACAGCAGCGGTAAGAAGTCACAAGTGATGGTGCTCGCCATATTCATGCAATAACTTGTGACTTTTAAAACTTCCCACCAATATTTTTAAATGGTGAGAAACAAGAGGCCCTTAGAGAGAGAGGCAGGGCCCATTGCAACCCTCTGAGTTTACTATAAAATACGCCGGAAACTGGAGTAAGTTTTCCTCAAGTCTATTCCAGCCCCTAGGTGGCATAGACTTTAATTTCTACCGCACAGAGTGCCAGAGGTGCACCAGATTTATTAAAAGGCATCTGCCTCTTAAGAAATTAGGAACATCTTAATCCAGAGCACAGGGAGATCAAGATTGGTGTATGGGAACACCAATGTTGATAAATGCCGCCCACTGAGTTCCAAAACAAATAATCATTGAATACTGTCCTCTCTTATTCTACTTTATGTACCTCCACCCCCTTCTTAGTTTCTAAATCCTTCTTTCTTATCTTTCACCTCAGCCTCAAATACCTCCCCTTCATTCTCCTACTCAGCCTCCAACTCCTCTTTTTCATCCACCTATTACGTCCTCTCCTCCTTAACCCTTTGTCTCTTCCACTACCTTCTAAGCCTCCCATCTCATACTCCTACTTCTTAGACTCTATGTCTCTAGGTAATTAAATATAACAGAAAAGCACACTACTTAATAGTCACAAACTTTACTTATACAAAGTAAAATAAAAGTAGCATAGATATGTGTATATTATAATTAGAAAAAAAACTGGCCTCCTCATCTTTCCCCTTGATAGCCAGCCACACCTCTCCCAATCTCCTCACCGATCATAAAAACACTGTTACGAATGAGGGGATCTCAGACTAACATTAAGTGTAAAAATTAACATAATCTGCAATCTCTGAATTAAAATAACAAATTTGGGCGTCTTTCATTATTAATAAGAAGCCATCATGCAATGACTTTCATTTATATGCCATGACTGCAGCACAAACTGCTGCTATCAAGGTATCTAAGTAAATCTATTACTGGTAAGTAAAAAAAAAAACATTTCTAATTACTTTATACACAGATCCGTATCTAACACTTCAGATTTTAAACTGATTCTGGCAGCTAATGACGCTTAATATTGCTTACTTACTCCTTAATGCCTAAACTAAGACTAAAAAGTCATTGAAGGGCATTTATCAAAGTACTTACAACACTACAGCAGCGGTAAGAAGTCACAAGTGATGGTGCTCGTCATATTCATGCAATAACTTGTGACTTTTAAAACTTCCCACCAATATTTTTAAATGGTGAGAAACAAGAGGCCCTTAGAGAGAGGGCAGGGCCCATTGCAACCCTCTGAGTTTACTATAAAATACGCCGGAAACTGGAGTAAGTTTTTCCTCAAGTCTATTCCAGCCCCTAGGTGGCATAGACTTTAATTTCTACCGCACAGAGTGCCAGAGGTGCACCAGATTTATTAAAAAGGCATCTGCCTCTTAAGAAATTAGGAACATCTTAATCCAGAGCACAGGGAGATCAAGATTGGTGTATGGGAACACCAATGTTGATAAATGCCGCCCACTGAGTTCCAAAACAAATAATCATTGAATACTGTCTTCTCCTATTCTAGTTTATATACCTCCACCCCCTTCTTAGTTTCTAAATCCTTCTTTCTTATCTTTCACCTCAGCCTCAATTACCTCCCTCTTCATTCTCCTACTCAGCCTCCAACTCCTCTTTTTTCATCCACCTATTACGTCCTCTCCTCCTTAACCCTTTGTCTCTTCCACTACCTTCTAAGCCTCCCATCTCATACTCCTACTTCTTAGACTCTATGTCTCTAGGTATTTAAATATAACAGAAAAGCACACTAGTTAATAGTCACAAACTTTACTTATACAAAGTAAAATAAAAGTAGCATAGATATGTGTATATTATAATTAGAAAAAAACTGGCCTCCTCATCTTTCCCCTTGATAGCCAGCCACACCTCTCCCAATCTCCTCACCGATCATAAAAACACTGTTACGAATGAGGGGATCTCAGACTAACATTAAGTGTAAAAATTAACATAATCTGCAATCTCTGAATTAAAATAACAAATTTGGACGTCTTTCATTATTAATAAGAAGCCATCATGCAATGACTTTCATTTTATATGCCATGACTGCAGCACAAACTGCTGCTATCAAGGTATCTAAGTAAATCTATTACTGGTAAGTAAAAAAAAAAACATTTCTAATTACTTTATACACAGATCCGTATCTAACACTTCAGATTTTAAACTGATTCTGGCAGCTAATGGCGCTAATATTGCTTACTTACTCCTTAATGCCTAAACTAAGACTAAAAAGTCATTGAAGGGCATTTATCAAAGTACTTACAACACTACAGCAGCGGTAAGAAGTCACAAGTGATGGTGCTCGCCATATTCATGCAATAACTTGTGACTTTTAAAACTTCCCACCAATATTTTTTAAATGGTGAGAAACAAGAGGCCCTTAGAGAGAGAGGGCAGGGCCCATTGCAACCCTCTGAGTTTACTATAAAATACGCCGGAAACTGGAGTAAGTTTTTCCTCAAGTCTATTCCAGCCCCTAGGTGGCATAGACTTTAATTTCTACCGCACAGAGTGCCAGAGGTGCACCAGATTTATTAAAAGGCATCTGCCTCTTAAGAAATTAGGAACATCTTAATCCAGAGCACAGGGAGATCAAGATTGGTGTATGGGAACACCAATGTTGATAAATGCCGCCCACTGAGTTCCAAAACAAATAATCATTGAATACTGTCTTCTCCTATTCTAGTTTATATACCTCCACCCCCTTCTTAGTTTCTAAATCCTTCTTTCTTATCTTTCACCTCAGCCTCAATTACCTCCCTCTTCATTCTCCTACTCAGCCTCCAACTCCTCTTTTTCATCCACCTATTACGTCCTCTCCTCCTTAACCCTTTGTCTCTTCCACTACCTTCTAAGCCTCCCATCTCATACTCCTACTTCTTAGACTCTATGTCTCTAGGTATTTAAATATAACAGAAAAGCACACTAGTTAATAGTCACAAACTTTACTTATACAAAGTAAAATAAAAGTAGCATAGATATGTGTATATTATAATTAGAAAAAAACTGGCCTCCTCATCTTTCCCCTTGATAGCCAGCCACACCTCTCCCAATCTCCTCACCGATCATAAAAACACTGTTACGAATGAGGGGATCTCAGACTAACATTAAGTGTAAAAATTAACATAATCTGCAATCTCTGAATTAAAATAACAAATTTGGACGTCTTTCATTATTAATAAGAAGCCATCATGCAATGACTTTCATTTTATATGCCATGACTGCAGCTCAAACTGCTGCTATCAAGGTATCTAAGTAAATCTATTACTGGTAAGTAAAAAAAAAAACATTTCTAATTACTTTATACACAGATCCGTATCTAACACTTCAGATTTTAAACTGATTCTGGCAGCTAATGGCCTTAATGTTGCTTACTTACTCCTTAATGCCTAAACTAAGACTAAAAAGTCATTGAAGGGCATTTATCAAAGTACCTACAACACTACAGCGGCGGTAAGAAGTCACAAGTGATGGTGCTCGTCATATTCATGCAATAACTTGTGACTTTTAAAGCTTCCCACCAATATTTTTAAATGGTGAGAAACAAGAGGCCCTTAGAGAGAGAGGCAGGGCCCATTGCAACCCTCTGAGTTTACTATAAAATACGCCGGAAACTGGAGTAAGTTTTCCTCAAGTCTATTCCAGCCCCTAGGTGGCATAGACTTTAATTTCTACCGCACAGAGTGCCAGAGGTGCACCAGATTTATTAAAAAGGCATCTGCCTCTTAAGAAATTAGGAACATCTTAATCCAGAGCACAGGGAGATCAAGATTGGTGTATGGGAACACCAATGTTGATAAATACCGCCCACTGAGTTCCAAAACAAATAATCATTGAATACTGTCCTCTCTTATTCTACTTTATGTACCTCCACCCCCTTCTTAGTTTCTAAATCCTTTTTCTTATCTTTCACCTCAGCCTCAAATACCTCCCCCTTCATTCTCCTACTCAGCCTCCAACTCCTCTTTTTTCATCCACCTATTACGTCCTCTCCTCCTTAACCCTTTGTCTCTTCCACTACCTTCTAAGCCTCCCATCTCATACTCCTACTTCTTAGACTCTATGTCTCTAGGTAATTAAATATAACAGAAAAGCACACTACTTAATAGTCACAAACTTTACTTATACAAAGTAAAATAAAGTAGCATAGATATGTGTATATTATAATTAGAAAAAAAACTGGCCTCCTCATCTTTCCCCTTGATAGCCAGCCACACCTCTCCCAATCTCCTCACCGATCATTAAAAACACTGTTACGAATGAGGGATCTCAGACTAACATTAAGTGTAAAAATTAACATAATCTGCAATCTCTGAATTAAAATAACAAACTTGGGCGTCTTTCATTATTAATAAGAAGCCATCATGCAATGACTTTCATTTATATGCCATGACTGCAGCACAAACTGCTGCTATCAAGGTATCTAAGTAAAATCTATTACTGGTAAGTAAAAAAAAAAACATTTCTAATTACTTTATACACAGATCCGTATCTAACACTTCAGATTTTTAAACTGATTCTGGCAGCTAATGGCGTAATATTGCTTACTTACTCCTTAATACCTAAACTAAGACTAAAAAGTCATTGAGGGCATTTATCAAAGTACTTACAACACTACAGCAGCGGTAAGAAGTCACAAGTGATGGTGCTACGCCATATTCATCGCGATAACTTGTGACTCTTAAAGCTCCCACCAATATTTTTAAATGGTGAGAACATAAGGGCCTAGAGAGAGGGCGGGGCCCATTGCAGCCCTCTGGTTTGCTATAAAATACGCCGGAAGCTGGAGTAAGTTTTTCCTCAAGTCTATTCCAGCCCCTAGGTGGCACCAGACTTTAATTTCTACCGCACAGAGTGCCAGAGGTGCCTGAATTTATTAAAGGCATCTGCCTCTTGAAATTAGGAACATCTTAATCAGAGCACAGGGAGATCAAGATTGGTGTATGGGAACACCAATGTTGATAAATACCGCCCACTGAGTTCCAAAACAAATAATCATTGAATACTGTCTCTCTCCTATTCTAGTTTATGTACTCCACCCCCTTCTCTGGTTTCAGTCACAAGTGATAATGCTCGTCATATTCATGCAGCCAACTTTGTGACTTTCCAAAAACCACCAATATTTTTAATGGTGAGAAATAAGAGGCCCTTAGAGAGAGGAGCAGGGCCATTGTCCTCTGAGTTTACTATAAATAAGCCGGAAACTGGAGTAAGTTTTTCCTCAAGTCTTCAGCCTAGGTGGCATGGAGCTTT
>JAKVIS010001254.1:0-37732 GCA_033119425.1 Bufotes viridis
ACATAGACATCTACCCACAGCAAGACTCTAAAGGTGGCCATACACAGAGAGACAGTAGGGCTGATGTTGAACGCGTGATTGTCTGGTGAATGATCGTTATGCAGGCACAGTCAAACATTTTAGTCTATATTGGCCGATACAGTTGTTCAAACTGGCCATGCATGGACAATGAAACTGGTTGAAGGAGAGATGATCTTTCTGGGAAACTTCTGCCATTCACAGAGAGATCATTCATGGACTACTTGTCAATGATCATTATTTGTTAAATTTTAGCCAATGAACAATTTTGATTGAAATTGTTCATTTTCATCACTTTTTGACTATGTATGGTCACATTTAGACTGTGGTCTCCAACCTACATCTCTCCAGATATTGTAAAACTGCAACTTCTAACATGGCCTAGCATAGCTACATTTTGAAAGAACTGTAGAACTAGGGTTGAAGACCACTGCACCAAGATCTCTGTCTGACCTGTGAAAGTGGAGGGAGAGGATACAAGTTGGAGATATATGTATAACGGATGCTACAAAGACAGGAAAGGCCACGCAGGAACATATTCAGGAGAGAGACGGCAGAGAGGCATATCTTCATTGTATTGCTTTGGCACGGGGGCAGCGAGTGAAAAGGCACTTGTGCTTCATTACAGCACACAGGAGCATTCAGGGATCCAGCCCATGCAGGACGAGGATTTCATTATGCAAACATAGTCATTTGGAGCCACTGTAATGATAAAAATAACATAAAACATTAGAAGCATGGAAATCCTAGCCACATGAAACAGTTAGATGGAAATTTGGATGGCTATGTATGTACTGCCTGCTCACAGGCATAGATGACTTCAATGAGGCCAGTATCAAGGTCGTTGGTCAGAGATGGCTAGAATGGAATTACTTTTCTTATGTTAAAGCTGTTCCTCTGTCTGGAGCAAATTAAGACCACGCATTATGGAATGGAGCAAGCTCTTCATGCTCTTGAGCAAGAAACAGGGGTTTGGATCACCTTCTTTTTGTTTTTTTATTTAAAGTCATAGCAAAGTCCCAGAGGTTGGACCCCCACCTAATTTAATTTTATAATGTAATCTAAATTATATCAAATTGGTATAAAGATTGAAATAAAGAAAGTGAAAAAGTAATTCTGGTCTGCTCACATATGATTAGTTAAAAGGAGCTAAAACGGATCCAGGATTAGAAAAACATGGCTGCTTCTTTCCCAAAACACTGCCATAACTGTTCATGCATTGTGTCTGGTACTGCGGATCATCTCCATTGAAATCAATGGGAATGAGGGGCATTACCACATACAGCCTGTGAACAAATGTGGCACTGTTTTTGGAAGAAAGCATCTACATTTTTCTACTGGACAACCTCCTAAAGGGAATCTATCACCACCTTTATGCTGCTGTTCCTAGTGCTGTCTTTCTTATGTCTAAACATATAGTAGTTTTTTAAGAAATTTACCTTTTAAGAGAAGCAGAGGAGGGAGTCCTAATATTCATGAGCTGCAAGGAAAGCTTCACCCACTCCCACCCCTCAATGATTCTTTTATTTTTTCCTATTACTGTGCATAAGGAGCAATGTGTCAATCACTGACAGGAGGTTGGGGTGGGCAAAGCTTTCCCTGAAGCTCATAAATACTGTATATACAGACAAGAGAGAAGCAGCACTGGGAACAGTGTAATTACAAGTGTAACGCCCGAGAGGGGCATTACCGCTCTTTTCTCCCCTCCACTCTCTCCTATGGGTGATTCTGTGTCATCTTCTGCATCTATCTCCATGTCCTGAACCATGTGTATTTGTATTCCCTTGCAAATGTAATGTTCATGCAATGTAACTGGTCTACCAGCAGATGGCAGCACTGCTGGCAGAACTGTGTTAGCTCGAATGGAGCCCTTCTTCCATTCCAGCCCTCTCTCTAGATAGGGAGGAGTTAGTTATTGAAGGACAGTACAGAGGATCCCCTGCTTGGGGAAGGCGCAGGCACTCGTCCCTTATGGACAAGTCCTGCTAAAGTTAGTCTAGCTTACCCCCTCCAAGGGGAAGGCTGTGTGCTAGCCAGCAGAGCACGTTCGGCTCTGCTGGACCAAGAGAGAAGGACCAAAAAGCCTCAGAAGCTAGGAGGAAAGGTTCCCTGGATAAAGACAAAGATATAGATCAAGATACAGGCAGAGTCAGACTACAGAGATAGAAGTTGCAGCATACAGCAGCACAGAAAAAAGTTCCTATTTAATACAGATAACACAGCAGAACTAGAGATACAGATGTAGCAGAGCCTAATGTGTTTGCCTGCCATGAAATGAATGCCAAAACCTGCTGATAACCAAGATAAAGTTGGAAGATTGTTCCATGATGCAAGTTTATTCAAGTAAAGCTGTTTCAACCTCAACCCGAGTCTGGACTCAATTCATTCTACCAATCCCTCAACTGTTCACCCTATTTGCACTACTTCAGACGACCACGCTTGGGGTTCCAGGATATCCAGGTAGGAGCACTATGACAAGTGCACAGCCGCACCTAGAGGGACATTATAGGCCACCCTCATACCACTCTGGCATTCCTACACCTGGGTACCAACATCACCTTCTACATAGGGGGACATAGTCCCTCATTGCTGAAATGCAACTGGCGTCACAACAAAAACTCTTTCACTAAAAGGGATCCCCCGGGCACCACCCTGTCGGCCCGTTGCACAAGTACTCACTCCATTTAAGTGAATGGATTCAGTACTTGTAATTATACTTGCTTCCGAGACCACAGGTAGTGTAATGAAGAGGAAGTACCGTTCACATGGCATGCCGCCACCTCTTCAAACAGCTGATCGGTAGAGGTACCGAGTGTCGGACCCCCACTGATCAGATGGTGATACCTATCCTGAGGATAGGTCATCCAATATAAAACCCCTGCACAGCCCCTTTAAAACTGGTGACATATGCCCTTTAATGCTTGGCCACAAATGTCATATATAGCGTCAGATGTCATAAGCAGACACTGCTACGTCTTTTTGATACTGAGACAAACTGCACTTACACTGCCTGACTGAGCACCGTTCCAGATAACTGCCTGCTCATCAGTGGAGGTAAAGAGCTGCATTTACACTGTAGGGGGATGAGCATTGGCTACTGCAATCATTTGTCCTATAACAGATTCTGGGGGGGGGGGGATTTATCATGATGGTAATATTTGAAGTCAATTTTGCTTGAGTCTGCGTTGGTGTACTTTATTCCACATTTTATCAAATGTCACATATTGTTTGATAATTTTGTGTTGTCCTTAAACCTAACACTTTTGTCTAGAAAATCTACTCCAATTTTCCTACTCCACCCTCCTATTGGGATGGGATTGCGACTTTTTAAAAAAGTATCAATGATAAATCTGGAGTAAATCTCATTAACATAGCTAACCACACCTACTTTCCATCCACATTTCAAAACTTTAGTGAGTTGTGAATTTTTTTTTTAAAGTTGCAAAATTATGCGCAAGCTGGTCCGAAAAGTCACAAGGGGCCTATTTTGTGACTTTTTGAAGACAGAATTCTGGAGTGAAGGCATGATATTTCAGGTCATTGTTTCTAGGCAGCTGAGCGTTGTTTACAAAACGCAATCTGCAGCCCAAAAATGATTTTTTAGATGTCACATAAAGATCATTTCACTCAATAAACAAGCGTTTTGCTCATTCATTGGGTGAGCTGCGGCACCTTTACATAGTCAGATTTTTGGTAACAAGTATTCGTACTAACGTTAATTCTTGATAATCGGGATGTGTAAAAACCACCTTAATGGTGTATATAAAAGAAGGGCTGAGACAATCCAATGGCCGCCAGAGTGGATTTCTTGTTTCTAAAGTTAGTAAATTTGTCTCCCTCGTTTTTTTTTTTTGTTTTTTGTTTTTCTCATAAGCAGTTTCTTACTTTATTACAAACCATAATTTAAATGTATTACATACCATCATTTGGTAAGTATGTATAATATTGTATTCATATGTAGTAAATCATTTTTGTCTGTGTCTATTTCTATAAAATTGTAACAGACATGAAAAGGTTATACTAATTTAGCACTGTGTGTTGTGTGACAATCCAATGAAAGTCTAGAATTTGCTAAGTTAAAACAAAGAAAGAAAATAAAGTGTCCCTATGAAGGGACTTGCCAGTGAAGGGCTTACCGTGAAGAGGTTGAAGTTGATAACACCGTCTTTGTCCGTGTCCATCCCCTGGAAGAATCCTAATAGAAGAAGAAAATATAAGATTTCCAACCAGTCCAAGGCTTGTAAAAAGATGGGAGAAAATGAAGGAGTTATCCACAAACCAATTCCGTCCAAAAGTGCAAAAATCAAAATGATCTCAGTGGATGTTAATTGCTTTGCTCAGAAGGTGTACACAGATTTGTGGTGAACGGAACAAGATCACTTTATCGATCATTTACTGTCATTTTCATATGGAAAATATGGCTGAATTTCAGCTTTTGTATTGTGGCCGAATTTAATCTACGGTAGATCACCAAAAAATCCTATAGTGATCTAGGTTCAGGTCAGATCAGAGAACCCCAATGGACAAGGGTCGCCACATACACAGGAGAAGGTTTTTCCTTAACGTTTCAAGAACTGCTTCTATGGAATCCAGAACTAAGATGTATTCAATAACCACAGTGATGTTTTTTAATCTTTTCTGACAAGCATTAATTGATAACTATTGATAGATCAAAAATACCCGCAAACCTGCTCTGTGAGGCCTTGCATTGTGTGGGTTTTTAAAAAGCTTGTGGGAAACATCAGGCCAGAACTCACCACAACCTGACGGGTAAAAGCCTAAAACAAGAGATTCACTTACTAAACATGGTCTCCAGCCGGATTAGACAACACACAAAACTATCAAAATCCACTGCCAGGTCGGGCTCTGCATATCGGGTGATGATGAGCTGGTGCAGGGAATTGCTAAGTTTGAAACCTAGAGACAAAAATGTGTAAATTATTTTAGGGTAGATCTTTATTTAATGGACCAAACTGGAAATTCAAAGAGATGCGAAACCAACCTGCAAACTCCACTGCCAGACGCATCTCATAGGCATTCATGCTCCCAGACTTATCCACGTCAAACTTTCTGAAAACAGTCTAAGAACCAAAAAAACGAAGACGAAAGGTGAATAGCACTCTACAGCTCAGCTCAATGTCCACTTTTATAATTCCAAATACTCTAGTTTCCACAAAGATCATTTCCAGGCGTTTGTGCTGAGCTTATCATCTTACAAAAAGTGGCCAGGGTAGGCAGTGAGCAGTACACAGCTGGGATTAGGCAGCCTGGCATATATATGTTATAATTCACATCAGAAAACTGACGTAAATTACGCCTGAAATCTACTCGAGCTTCTATCTGGTGTAGATTTCACTTCTGCTGCATGGACCTCCAAAGATGTGCTACAATTAAGAGCTGTGCACCTCCTAATTGTGGTGCATCTCGCACTAGCGGGGGGAGTGATTAACGTGTATAAGATATTGAACAATGCCCCCCCTAGTTGTCTACCATCATGAACAACCACCTCTGCTGCCTGAGATCTCACCAAATAATTCTTGATCTTGTTCCACAGGATATTGAATTCCACCATTCCAAGTTTTCCATTTCCATCTTTCTGTGACATTACAGTTAAAGAAAACATATGATGACCCAAAATTTATACCATGTCACTGAAGGCCAACACCCTACTGATGTTGAAGGCATATATACTGTATTTTAGGTTGTTTTACATCTTTAATGGCAACTCTCTCTTTTTTTTATTTTTTCATCTGTGACACGCAATTCTAGATTAATAATGAATTGATCCTCCACCAGGGGCGTAGCTATAGGGGGTGCAGAGGTAGCAGTCGCTACCGGGCCCAGGAGCTTGAAGGGGCCCAAAGACACTTGTGCCACATAAGAAGGCACACAAAGCACTGAGGGAAGGGGGGCCCAAGCTAAACTCTTGCACCAGGGCCCATGAGCCTTTAGCTACGCCCCTGTCCACCACTATTAGCAACTCCAGAGCATTAGGCCCCATCAAATTCTACATAGAAGGTTTGGGACCAAAGGGCAGGTAATAAGTAGGATTAGAACCAACGTCAACAGCATCACAATAAAGGATACATCCATAAGGTTCACCATACTGCGACAAGACTCCACGCTAAACCCTTTAGTGCGAAGGTCTTTATCTGCAATTAAACAAGATAACAATAATAAAAATATGGAAATTAAAAGTTCTTAAGTGGTACAACATGACCGAAGCCATATCCATAGTCCTGACAACATACTATCTGTTCTCTTTTTATACACTGGAGCGTATACTTACGTTTGGACATGATTTTGTTTAATATGGACTGTAGCTCCTGCACACTTATTTCCATATCCTGTATATGGTAAAGAAATATGCATCAGTAATACCCCTAATTAATAAATATTACAGGATACATAGTCATATGTGTGTGTTCAATTATATAATAAGACGAAGGAGACAGATTAAAAAGACTCATGGAGGGAGGCCAACACTGCCTCTCCTGCTCTACATGACATGCTAACATTGTTTGCTGCTACTAGAAGAGATTTTCATATTATCGAGTACATGGTAGCTGAACAGCAGCTATATAAATCCATATACCAAGGAACAAAAGATATACACCAGTCACCGATTAATATAAATTTATTGGCGAGTGCCACAATTCTGGTGCGGTCTACCTTTGCATGCCTCACGCACTCTCTGCAGTGGCTCTTTGAACCTTCTTGTTCCCCCCAGGCTGCTTAGTCTCAACATCCGGCCATAAAGAGGAGACGGAGCTGGTGTTGGAGACTTGTAGGAGAGCAGGAGGACAAAACAGGCACAATGTGGCATGCAAAGGACTTATATGTAAAAACAATAGACTCCCAAAGCAGCAGCTAGAAGAAGAGGTGGGGAGCTGCTGAACTTGTCTGAACCCAGAGGATCTCTTTAAGGACTGGTCTCACCCACTAATAATTTAAAAAAATGTGGTGTTGCTACCACAGCATGTGAATTTGGGGTTTAATGTACATGGACATTCACTCCATACTTGTTTATCACCAACCTAAGGAGCAGCTCAGCTCTCTGCTGTTATTGTTTGTATACTGAATAAGGAGCCAGGTACTGCCTTTCTCTATTGAGTTACATAAATCCAAAGCCATTGAGCTCCACCTAGTGGTGGCTACAGGCAACCAGAGTTTTACTTTGTGAAGGGAATCAGGGTATATGGAACTCAGTTTGTGAAAACCAGAGTCCTGACCCTTACAAAAGTCGTGTTGGCTAAGAACAATGGACATTTAAAAAGGAATGCATTTGTCAGAGTGGAGGCCAGTGCACATGTTCTTTTGTGCAGTCCCTGCGGTCCTGTGGATGAGCCTCCTACTGTATATCTACAAATATAAATGAGGATGATTGCATTATAATTATACCTCTCCAGCAAGCTGTCTGAAAAGTTTCTTGAATCCTTCATCAAGTTGCCCTTCAGATAAGGTTTCCTTTAAGACAAAATAATTAAGAAACATTTAAATGATCAAAGGACATCAACATTAATATTCAGTTGCAGCTAATGTAGACATCTGTGTTTACTGACTGCACATGTGTATACACAAAAGGGTAGATTCAAGTTACGTCAAAAGGGAATTTTTGTAATATATTATAAACCCATTTTTGCCTGGAAACTAATTAAAAACTTCCCCTAACTCTCTCCTTGATCCATTACAATCTGGTTTTCCCACCCTACATTCTACAGAAACTGCCCTTACCAAAGTAAATAATGACCACCTGACAGCTAAATGCAGTGGTGACTACTCTTTCTTAATTCTTCTCGATCTCTCTGAAGCATTTGACACCATAGACCACCATCTCCTCCTCACCATGCTCCAATCTCCCGACCTTAGGCTACAGGCACACGACCATATGTTTTGTCCGCGTCTGAGCCGCATATTTTCCGTGTGCTGTCCACATCCGTTGCTCCGTTCCGTGGCCCCGCAAAAAAAAAAATAGAGCATGTCCTATTCTCGTCTGTTTTGCGGACAAGAATAGGCATCTCTATAATGAGCCTCCGTTCCGTAAATTGCGGAAGGCACACGGAGCGGCTTGCGTGTTTTGCGGATCCGCAAAACACACACGGTCGTGTGCATATAGCCTTATGGACACTGTTCTCTCTTAGTTTTCTTCCTATCTTTCTGGCCACTCCTTCAGTGTGTCATTCGCTGGCTCTACCTCCCCTCCTCTCCCCCTTGCCATTGGGGTTCCTCAGGGTTCAGTTCTAGGTCCTATCCTCTTTTCTCTGTAAAAAACCCGTTGGACAGACTATCAGCAGATTTGGTTTCTAGTACCATCTCCATGCCGATGACACCCACCTATATACTACTTCTTGTCACACCCCTGCTGTACTACAGGACACCAGGGACTGTCTGCTGTCTTCAGCATCATGTCCTCTCTATATCTGAAACTAAATCTTTCAAATACCTAAAGCTGATCTTCCTCTCAATGTGTTGCACTACGATATTGCCTAGGCAGCAGGCCCGCTGTCTCCGCGTTTATGTTTGACACTGGTCTTATCTTCACCCCCTATATTCAATCGCTCATGCCACCTGCACCTCAAAAACATCTCTAGAATTTGTGCCTTTTTTACTGTGGAAACAATAAAAACTCTTATTGTTGGCCTGATCCATTCCCGTCTCCATTACTGTAACACATTATTACTTGGTCTCACCTTACCAGACTCTCCCATCTCCAATCCATCCTGAACGCAGCAGCCAGGCTCATCTATCTGTCTAACCACTACTCCGATGCCTCCACCCTGTGCCAGTCATTGCACTGGTTGTCCTTACAGTACAGAATTCAATTCAAACTTCTAATTCTCACCCACAAAGCTCTCCACAGTGCTGCACACTCCAGCATCTCCTCCCTCATTCCTGCATACCATCCTACCCGTGCTCTCCGTTCAGCCAATGACTTACGACTGACATTCACCATGATCCGAACCCATCACTCCCATCTCTAAGACTTCCCCCGAGCTGCACCAGTTCTCTGAAATGCCCTACCCTAAGCAATTAGGTTATTTCATAACATTCACAGTTTTAGGTGCTCTCGTTAGGTTAGCCTATCACATCCTCTAATCTAACTCTCCTCCATTCACCATCCCCCACACCACCCTTCAGCATCCTTCTTCTGAAACTGATCCATCGCCGAATATCCACACCCCATGCCCTCAGAAGTACTACACATATCTACACTCCTGTCGTGTTAAGATGGCTGGACCATTGTACAAAACAAGCACTTGTTACCTTTTGTGTCACCCCTATCTCATCATAGACTGTAAGCTCTTGTGAGCAGGGCCCTCATTTCTCGTTTTAATTGATGACTTCTTTGTTGCTATGTCATTTATGACTGTTTATACATGAACCCCCAACTGTAAATCGCTGTCGAATATTATATTATTAAAATTATAAACATTTTTATTATGAAAACAGATTACTGTTTCCATCCTGTCACTAAAGGGCAGATACTGCGGATTGTGGTGTTTTGGATATTTTTTGGTGTAGAAAACCAAAACAACAATCAGTGATGAGGAACTCAGATTCCTTGTAGTGTCCCTGCTGTTAAATCCCTGAATCACTTGATGGATAAAAGATCCATGTTGATTGTGTAAAGGTGTCATAGCTGACGCTGGGTGGAGGATTAGGCCTATCAAGGGCGGAGCTTATTTTGCACTAATTTCTTACTTACCTCGGTAGGCAAGTTAGCAGTGATTGGATCATCCATTTCCCTGAAAAAGAAAGAATATTTATGAACATGAGGTGTGCATAGGGTTGGTTTATAAGACAGGTGAGTCAAATGTCATAAGTATAAAGAGCATATTTCCCTCCAGAGAAGCTGACCTGTCCAATAATACACAGATTGATTTAATTATACACTGTGTAATACTTAAATTTCCCCAGTGGTGGCGCTGCAGGGAAACTGAATACTTGCTGCCTGGTTTCCCCACAGATTACAGCTGGGGGGACACTTTGTGATCTGCTCTGGGGTGGATTGTACTCGGGGCAATCTGGGCTACAACCTGGGGCCCAGCTCTCCAGTTTGCCCTCATTACACTTTACCCTTGAACAAACTCTCTGCACTCACCCGAGGCCATAACTGAATTACATTGGGAAGGCAGGGGTGTGCAGAAAGTGACAAGATGATTTTAATATGACTGTTATCTTGCCACTTGTCCTCCAATATCGCTGTGGCATCCAATCTTCTTTCACAATGGGCCC
This sequence comes from Bufotes viridis, assembly GCA_033119425.1. Lineage (NCBI taxonomy): Eukaryota > Metazoa > Chordata > Amphibia > Anura > Bufonidae > Bufotes > Bufotes viridis. The sequence goes on from JAKVIS010001254.1 coordinate 10,255, forward strand.
TGCCTCCTGACTTGTGCATTCATTACGTATGCATGCGTCGTCGCGCTGATGCACATAGTCCCCACCCCCTGCCCATATTCTGGAGTCTCATAAAGTTATCACTGTGTTATCTGTGGTGTTACATAGGACTGCAGGGAACATCTACTAAATTATCTGTAGAGTATGATGCCCCCATAGTGCCTCCCCTCAAAGTATGATGCCCTCTTAGTGGCTCCTCTCAAAATATGATGTCCCCTAAGTGCTATCCCTTACAGTATGATGCCCTTTTAGTGTCCCCAAGCAGTATGATTCTACTAAGTGCCTCGCTCACAGTAGGACGTCCCTTAAGTATTGCCATACAGAATGAGGCCCCCTTAAGTGGCCCCCACACACACTGATGCCCCCTTTAGTGCTCCCCTCAGAGTGATGTCCCCTTAAATGGCTCCCACACAGTATGATCCTCTTAAGGGTCCCTCACAGTGATTGCCTCTTACATATCCACTCATGGTAATGCCCCCTTATATAGCCCCCACACAACATGATGCCCTCTTAAATGCCCCGACGGTGATGCCCTCTCAAGTGGCCCCACACACTATATGATGCCCTCTTAAATGCCCCCTCACAGAGATGACCTATTAAGCCTGTGCAGAGGTCATTTCACAAGCAAGTAGTAGATAAGCTGTGATATCACCAATTGTGTATGGTGGATCTTGTGATATCTATAGAGATGATATCTGTCATTGTAATCCTGCCGGTGATAAGCAGATAGCAGTAGTAACGTGATCTGTACAGACCAAGAAATGGCACCTAAAATTAGGTGTAGTGGCCAGTGTGAAAACGGCAGGATTTTAGTTTTTTTTAAATAGATTTTGACATGGAAAATTAGAAATGTCAATTTAAAAAATATACGCTTAACATAAGAACATATTTTAAACAATAAGTCATTTTATGATGACTCATTCAGTTCATGGTGTCAGTAATACAAAGCTGCAGTGCTAAACAAGGCAATCATACCCATATCAAGTTTTATGATTTCACCTTGGTAATATTATATAACATTTTTGTCCTGTCTATGAGGCTGTCAAGTTTATTTCATCAAATGACATCTTTTCCCCACTATCACTTACACTGTCCCATGACGATTTTCTGAAAAGAGTCTCAGGACAAAATCTCCCTCAACATTGGGCTCGAAGGTGGAAGGCACCACTATGTACTCTCCTGGAGGGATCTTCTGTCTAGTGCTGACTTCTCGCAGGTTGATGAACTGCTCGGAGCGTGCACGGGATGCATTTGTTAGGAAAAAGTCACGTTTAAGGTGCACAGCTGACTGTCCCAGGAACTGGTGAAGTAACAGTGAACATGTTACTACAAAAATGTCAAGAACAAATATACAAAAATATATTAGATATTGAAAACAATAAAAAATACAATTAGGTTTTTGTAAGGTAATATAGTAAATGGACGGCAATAAAGCCAAGAAGTTACATCAGTGAGGAGGTGGTGGCTTCTACATGGTGAAGACTCTGTACTGAATGATCAGGTCTCACATTGTATTAAAAAAGAAATACAATATATAGTACACGTGGTTTTAGTACTAAAAGATGTTTACCAGAAACATGTCTATAAACCCCATTAATAGGAAGAATAGCAAGTAAAATGGCAAGACAGACATAAATAACTCAATGCTACTCAGATATAATACATACCTCCCTGGGAACCTGCAAAAAAGGGAAAAAGGGAAAACAGATTATTTAGATATTCAAGGCTCCACTCTCATCTAGAATAAACATGTGGCTTATAAAATAAAGTATTCACTCCCCTACATCTTTGTATTGCACCACTCATCCCTGGGATGTATATGGAATTGCAGTGGATCTCCATTCAAGTGAAAGGGTCCATAAAGCAATACCAGACATGGACTATACTGCTGCTATTTCTAATAAATGTGAAAGCTGAAGTAGGATTACAATCCACTTACTTTTGTTTTATCTGGTATTCTCTATTGGTAGCTGTTTTACCTACAGGGGTTCCACTTTATTTGTATATAGAGCATGTAAGGACTTTTTTCTATTATTGCCAATAATACAAAAACTTTTCATCAGGTTTACAAAAAGTTGGTGGGGTGTTGGCAGGCAGGGTGAAGCAAAGGAAGGATGGGGACTTCTGCAGCCTGAAATATTTAATAATATGCATGTACGCATCCTTTCCACTACGTTTTAAAGACATTCAGGGCACAGGGAGAAGAGACAAGACACTGGAAGAACAGTGGCTCCCCATTTGCATACGTATGTTTCAGAGTAAACCGTATAGAAAACTGTATTTAACTGTCATGAGCGAGCCTGTCAGAATTTCATGCTGCCTAAGATCTGGGCAGCATGAATTGGATGGAATGTTCTCTTTAACTTGTTTTATGATAAAAGCTGATGATGACATTTCTATAAAATGAAATTTGATAATCTAGTCTAATAAATCTAATAATTCAGAACTTGTCTCCAGCAGATACAACATGTATCATCCAACAAATTTGCTAAACAAATCAAGTACCTCATAAACAGCAAAGCCAATGGTCTCCATGTCCTTGCCAAATCGTCTCTCCTTCCTCCGGTTCTTCTGCATAAGGGCTAGAAGAAAGGTGCAGCCTTTTTCTGTGCCATAGTCATCATCTTCGTCTTCATCTTCCAGTTTGATTTTGAACTGAGGATTGATCCAGAAGGTTGCTGGCAACAAAAGAGATTATTCTAACAATCTTCTCAAATTGTGATCTTTTATGTCTTTCATAGACAACAGCGTAACACTAATAATGACAAAAGATTACTGACAGCACACTGTAAGACCAGAGGTGGGAGTTCGGACTAGTTGTATCTCTCCAGGTTATGAACCATATCATTTCCATAGTGTTTTTCCATTAATGACTAGACCCAGCTGAGCATGCAGCTTTTAAGGGCTGTAACTTTTTGATGAATATTTACTCTTTTAATCTTTAAAAGCGTTCTTCTTTATGGTAAAGTCATTTTGATATATGACAGACACTTTTGGTCTCTTAGAGTGGAGCTAGTACCATGGATTGGGCTGGTGATCTTTGGTGTTTTGGTGGAGATTTTGGAAAGAAACTTTTTACTTAATTTTTGAGAATGATACAAAAGATCGATTTAGCTTTCTGTTCTTCTGATCCATCAGAACAACAGAAAAATGAAAGAAAAAAAAACATCCGTTATTTTGAGCATCAGTTACGATCAATTCACATCAGATTGTGTCACCTATGCCAGAGGTCAGGTATTTTTGACGGGAGAAAAAGTCCTGCATGCAATATTTTTTCTCAAGTCTGGAAGTGACACAAACTGATGTGAACTGATCATAACTGCTCTGGAAGACCTGTTTTATCCTGGGTCACACAAACAACCCATTGATATGGATGAGCACTGTGTGAGGGTCCTTCTATATGGACAGATTTCCTGCCCATAACAAGAGCCAATCACCGTACAACCTGTCAATCGCCACTCGTTTGAGCTGTATTTTAATCAGGCAACCATCATCTGTTCGGCTGATGATTAGCTTTAAAAGGGGTTGTCTCCTTTCAACATTTATGGCAAATTGCTAGGATATATCTCACCTCTGGGGCCTGATTCTACCTCCAAAATGGGGGCCCTGAAATCAAGGGAGTTCAGCTGCACATGAGGGACCACCCACCATTCATCGCTATAGGAGTTCTGAAAATAGCCGAGCGTTTAGTGTCTGCACTTGCACAGCTTGCTTTCTATTCACTACTATGGAACTTCCAAAAAAAAAACAGAAAGCATTGATTTGGCTATTTTCGGAAGCCCCATAGCAGTGAATGGAGAGATGCTTTCCTTCACTTCAGGACTCCATTCTGCAGATAGGAGTGTGTCCCAGAGTTGAGACCTGCACCTGTCATTGTGGCATATCCTAGCAAAATATCGTAAATATTGAGCTGGGACAGCCTCATCAAGTGTACAGCCACACAATGCAGCAGGGATGTGGCAGCTGTTTGGTTCAAACTGCAGAGCCATGCCAGCTGTACTGCTATTCAATGAACGCATTAGAAACTGATTTTTGTTAATGCCGCAGCTTGCATGGTAGCTTGGTACAAGCAGCAGAGCCACCGGATCTTGGACACATTACAACTGTGTTGTGTGGCCATGCCCTAATTCTTACTTTCTCATGCAGTGGTGCTGCATGGAAATTGAATACTGCACAGAACCAAAATTTACAACCTCCTTAAAACGTAACTTTTTATTTCAAGAAAATAGAAAATTTAACTTAAATCCTTCCTTAAACTATCCCTACAATGTCCCTGCCTAGGGAGCAGCTGCCCTGAAAAGCATGATTCCACCGTCTTCAAATCTATCCCTATACCACCCTATGATATTAAGGGATTAAGTATAGCGAGTGTAAGAAGCAGGATCACACCAGGGGAAAAATAAACCAAATTGGTTTATAAGGCTCAACCTGGACCAGGAAATATGGAATATCTAAAATACTTGGATGGCCAATAAGAGTATCACCAAAACGACACCCCTAGATAAGTCAGATATACACCCATTAGTACCTACTCATACTCAAGCATGCTGCCTCTAGATCATGGCTATGTTTAACAAATAAAGGTTGTGCAGATCTCTATTTTCCAGAATATCAATCACTACAGTGTTTTTCGGTGACAGCATAGTTTTTAACTGTTTGTCTTGGCTCACAGCAATTTTATTATTATATATTAATAAAAGTCAAGTCTTAATCACCCTATTATACCTGGGTCAAGATGGGGTTAAGCCTTTTAGGCGTTGTAAATAAGTGTTATACATTCACCCTTACCCAGGTTAAACACAAGCAAAGAAGGGGGTGGCAGCTCACCTGTTGAAAATAACGACCATCCAACAAACGAGCACGGACGATGCAATTCTATCTTTATTGAGCGATTAAAATCTCCAAGTCATATTGACATCATTCATGCCAGTATTGTCAACGCGTATCGGACCAGATAATATGTACAGTCCTTCCTCACGAAACGTGTTGACAATACTGGCATGAATGATGTCAATATGACTTAAAGATTTTAATCGCTCAAAAAAGATCGAATTGAATTCTATCCCATCCACTGCTGGAGCTGGACTTTTTCCTTCTTTATGCTCAGTTGCCGTCAGGTGCATCGTCCGTGCTCGTTTGTTGGATGGTCGTTATTTTCAACAGGTGAGCTGCCACCCCCTTCTTTGCTTGTATTTAACCTGGGTAAGGGTGAATGTATAACACTTATTTACAACGCCTAAAAGGCTTAACCCCATCTTGACCCAGGTATAATATGGTGATTAAGACTTGACTTTTATTAATATCTAATAATAAAATGGCTGTGAGCCAAGACAAACAGTTAAAAACTATGCTGTCACCGAAAAGCACTGAAGTGATTGATATTCTGGAAAATAGAGATGTACACAATCTCTAAATCACTACTAGCTGTCTGTGCTAGCGCAAGTATGAGGCCAGCGGAGATTCACTATATAGTTAGCAGCCGCTTGACTGACATGACTCAGACACGGTGCATAAATGAGCTAGGGGAGTGAGCCACCTGCGGTTTGATCTTAGATGGTGACAATCCTGTGAATGTTGCTGTGCTGAGAACAAACACATTCAATGACCTGCACACTTGTCCGACACTACGTGGCTATCTAATCACATTCATGCAACACACACACACACCGCACACTGTGACCTATAATCAAATGACAGGATGCCTTGGCTGACTAGCTATGCGAACTCAGCTGGCCTCATCTAACGCTGCAGTAATCAAGAAGGTGTCCTACCACAGAACTACCTAAAAACGGCATTAGGGTGACCAACAAATGCTAAAAAATGCAACTGACCATCCCCCCGACATGTTTCGCCAGATCTCTGGCTTTTTCTGGGGTTTAGGGCAGAGTTGAGGCTCGTGGCCAATATGGGGGGTATAAATAGCCCAAATCCTAATTGACAGGTATGGCATCCTATCACCTTTTGCAATTAATTCCATGAGTGGAAGAGCATGCAGGACCTGTGCAGGGGGACCCGACGGTCTCATAGCCAATAGGTCCGAACGGTTTGTACACTTAGCGCATGCATATGCCCCATGTAACACCTTTTTAGGGTATCCTCTGGCCCTAACTTTTTCATAAAGATGATTAGCTTCTTGACTGAAACTCAAGTCATCTGAGCAATTTCTGCGCGCCCTAATGTCTTGACCTATTGGTATCCCTCTTTTTAGGGGTAATGGGTGGTGACTGTTCCAATGCAGCAAATTATTTGTCGCTATGGGCTCACGGTATATCTCTGTTAGGATGTGACCACCAGGGTCCAAGGAGAGTCTGAGATCAAGGAAAGTTAGGGTGCTGTCATTGATTTCTGATGTGAATTTCATGCCCATGACATTTGAGTTGAGTGCATCAACAAATTGGTGAAACGTATCATTAGTGCCTTCCCAAATCATTGATGTACCTACCCCAAAATAAAATGTGTTTAGTGTAAGTGTCAAATTCATGAGTGAAAACAATAGTGTCCCCCCACCACCCTAAAAACAGATTTGCATAATTTGGTGCACACTTACTTCCCATAGCGGTACCAACCAATTGTAGATAAAAGTGACCATCAAAAAGAAAATAATTGTGAGTAAGAAGTGTAAAAGGGTTAATGCACCTTTGGAATGGCATAAAGGGTGGCTATCGTGGGATGTGCTTTATATAGAAACTTATACTCATCTTTAGAGATGTGGTTATCGCTTCTCGCCTAAGTGAGGATGGTTTTTAATTCTCCAAAAAACAGGTCTGTGGGATTGTTCTCTAGTCCGTTATAAGTATCTACCTGAGTAAGCAGTTCCCTCACCATTGCTGTATAATCTGATCTATCAATCAAAACGCCACCCTTATCAGAAGGTTTTACAACGATGTCATCATTTTTAGATAGCTCATCCAGGGCCTGTATTTCATCCGTGTGCAAATTGGACAATAGCAGTGAGAGCTTCTTAGTCATTGATTTAAGGTCACTGGTTACCAGCTGAACAAGGTTTCGATGTTACCGTACTGTGAAAAGGGAGAAGTGAATTTCGACTTGGGTTTTAATGTCGACAAAGGTGGCTCAATAATGTCCTGAGCTCCAGTATCTGAAGTGTCTAGAGACTCCAGGATAGCCAAAGCTTCCTTTTCTTGTCTTTGTAAACGTTGGTAGTCTCTTTCTTGTTGTTTAAAGGACTTATGTAAAGCCAATTTTCGGGCAAAAAGATTAACCCATGTAACCCATGTAAAGCATTCAAAGACAGGAGTAGGAGCGAACGATAGACCTCTACTTAATAATTTTACATGTATTTCCTTCAGGGGGGCACTGGAGAGATTGATAATTCTAAGGGTATCTGCTATGTTTTGACATTGTACGCCCACTTGTCCCCGTCTCTCAGGGCAGGTCCCTGACCTAAAAAAGGAGACAGGCGTGTTCGTTGGCATCGGGGTAGCTAGCATAAGAGAGGCAAAATTGGGTACAAATGAAGAGGAGAAAGATGATTATGCACCAGGCGCTGTGCTGGCTTGAGTAACAATTGTTTGAATAGGTGTCGTAGACATCATCAAATTGGCGTTTGATGCAACTTGTATAGGCTGTGTGCCTTGCCATATTTGTGTGTACGTGCTTCGGCCTTCGTGTCGGACAAGTGTGCAGGTCATTGAGTGCGTTTGTTCTCAGCACAGCACAGCACCATTCACAGGATTGTCACCATCTAGGATCAAACCGCTCACTCCCCTTGGTCATCCATGCACCGTGTCTCAGAGTCATGTCAGTCGAGCGGCTGCTAGCTATATAGTGAATCCCCACGCTAGCACAGACAGATAGTAGTGATTTAGAGACTGTGCACATCTCTATTTTGCAGCATATCAATCACTTCAGTGCTTTTCGGTGACCTTTTAGGCTTTTAGATCATGGCTAAATACCTTAATTATACATCTTGCTCTCTTATTATGTTGCCCAGCGGGTAATACCAATCAGTGCATGTGCAGTGAAGATCTCAGACCGGGGACGACCGCTCCGAGATCTTCCTTGCGCTGGCACATGCTTGAGATTTCAGGGCCAGGCACCACAGCAGTGAGTGTGCCTGGCCCTGTCTATCTCATTGAGATGGAGAATAGCGACGAGGAGAGGTGGAGGTAAAGTGATGCTCCAAGGAGCTAGACCAGCCCTTCGGTTCTCCAAGCACTTAATTTACCTATAACTAAAAGTAAGAATTTCTCATTGCACAGAAAAACAGCTCATTTTAGTCAATATAATCAAGCCTACCGGGCAGTATTCCTGGGTTAATTGGTTTAATAGAGTTGTTCATGGTGACAGATGTTTTAATACATTCTTTAGAATGCTTACAAGGTAAAATGTCACTTTAAGGAACTGCACAGAAATGTGTCTTCACAAAACAGGTTTAGAAATTTTTGAAAAACACAATAACTACACATTTCCTTAATTTCTATGCTACAATGAGTCAAGAACTCTGTATGTGTAAATTGCAGTATATTCCAGAACATATGATTATATTTACCAGGGTAGTTTCTGCACCCGCCGGCTGTACTCCCTTTCCTCCAACTTCCACTGTAAAGTGTTGTGTTCCACTTGCGGAATCTGCGTGCAGTTAAGGCATCAGGAGTGAGATTACAAATCTCAAGACGAGAAAATTCACGAAGGAAATCTTGGAAAGACATCCTGCAGGAAAGGAAACCAAAAATAGAGACAGAAAACTCTTACATATATTTAATATCAGTTTGAAATAACTACAATTGTAAAAATTAAATATATATTTAACAAAATACAATCTTAATGTCTATAAGAAAAATGAACACACTATGTAAAGTAATGCTGTGCACTTTCCCCTTATACCTTACTTCTTCTCAAAAGTATATTTTAGTGATACATGCTTACCAGTTCACATAGTCTGATCTTGTAATTTGCATATTATAGGATTGGAATTTAGGCTCCAGTTTAGAAAACTATACCAAGTGTAGTGCAGATGTTGAGTTTTGTAACCAACAATATCACAGGGACTTTTCTACTGCTTAACTATTCTCTGGATAGATCAGTATCTGATCAGTGGGGGTCAAATCAGCTGTTTCAAAAAGCAACGGTGTTTGCAGTAGCACTGCGGCCTTCTCCCAGCTTAGTCTAGGCCATGTGACGTCATGTTCATTGGTCCCATGGCCTAGGAGCAGCTCAACACGATTTAAGTGAATGGGGCTGAGCCTAGATACCAAGCACAGCCGCTATCAAATGAATGGTGCGCAGAGTGCTTGGTGAGCAGAGAGAAGGCTATGCTAATACTGCGAGCACCGGTGCCTTCTCAAAAGCTGATTGTCAGGGATCTCGGGTGTCGGACCCCCTTAATGATCAGATACTGATGACCTATCCAGAGGATTGTCCAACAGTAGAAAAGTCTGGGAAAACCCTTTGAGCGGCACGCCCTTCACTGATTTCCCCTGCACAGGGATGCCCAAGTTGTCCACTGTGCAGATAACTGCAGCACCGCACCACAGTGCCACCTTATTGTTCAGGGCAAATTTAAAAGGGAAAGATTGGTGGTGCCCCACAGAACTACATCTTACAAAATCAGATATCTGAGCTACTTCAGTAGGTCTTTATTCTTCTATTACACCTGTGTATAAATTACTGCCAAATTTCAAAGCAAAAGGCACCATTTGAGGATTCTGGAATGTCTACTCAAGCACTTCCTGCATCAATGGCCAACATTTACTGGAGGAACTATTTAAAGTCATATATGATAGCAGGAGCTAGACATCTTATCACAAGCTTCCATCCACCCTGTAGATTACCAGTTGCTGCAAAATCTGAAATCCCTGCATGCCCTGACAGGCTATATCTGACGGTGAATGCTGGGAGTTGTAGTTTCGCACAACGGTTGAGCCACGGCTTAAAAGACTAATATAAATCCTGTGTTAGTGTAGTAGTACCCTGTATGAAAAGTACTCCTGCTATCAGAACTAGTGGTATCAGTGCAGTAGATTAATAAGTTCTTTTCACACTCACCAAAATTCTCCATCCTCCATTTTATTTCTCAGTTCATCTCTCTGTGAAGGATCCACATAATTCCACTCATTAGAGCTAGAACAAGACAATATATTTGAAGTTCATGTCTTCTGTCAAAAAGCCATTTTTAATTACATGAAACATATAAATCTATTCTGTTTCTTACTCATCACTCCATGCTCCAGTCCACTCCACCTCTCCCCAAGGGTTTCTCATCCGAATTAGCTTTGTGTTCTGACCTCTATAGTTGACCTAAAAGAAAAGGAGATTTATCTTACTGAGTATTATCTTACCAAATTAGTCCTTCAGGCTGGCCATATACATGGGATAACCGTCAGCTAAACACTTGTACGGCCCAACAGTATCTTGCCCACTCCACCCCATACACACAGACACTCGGTTAGGATGAGAACACTAAATGTTGTGAATGAGAGAAGAGAAAGCCACTGCAGGACTCCTCAGGTGGGTGGCCTATCTCACCAAGAACAATAATATCAGACAGTTAATGTTGGGTAAAATTGGGAGGCCCCCATACACATTCGGTGCTCAGCCAAAATTGGCAGGATCGGCTGACGTACATCTGATGCGTATGACCAGTTTGAAGTATGATGTTAGACTTTGAAGCATGAAGTAGAACCTTCAACAGTTCAAATTGTACAAAGCTTGCTTCAAAATGGCCTCTGACATCTGGAAACAAGCTTATCCTAAATGTGGAAGGCCACAAAGATGAAAATATAAACGATAGAGGCTTCTTTATCTTAGTCAGATAACTGCACAGAAGCGTCTTCATGTCTACATACTATGGAGGGAATCTATCATTCCCCCCACACCAACTCTCAGACGTAAAAAATCTGCAAACCTGATGTTTGCAATTTTTAAAATGCCATTACACCTAAATCTAGGCACAAGTGCATTAGAAGGTCATCCACATACCCCAATAAGCCATGCAAAGGTGTACTCGAAATCCTTATATAAAACATTGTATGCATAAAGTACAGTGCATAAACACTGCCTCCCAAAAATTTATGAGAGAGGAGCTGACGCTACTCCCGATATGTCTGTTTTAGTAAATAATTATATTCCACATGAAATTATAATTCTGGATCATTTTTTCTGATGACGCTATGCTGTGCCATTCTCCTACTATTTTTACTAAAAGTGTATGGATAAATAGGTGCTACTGCTTGGGGGGGGGGGGGGGGGTCCCAACACATTCTTTCATTGTCCAATCAAAGCTGCCAGTGTCAGACTCAGACTGTGCAGGGACACACTCCTAACTGGTAACAACCCTCTGTACCTCTATCCATAAATTCCTAGCATGAATATGAGATAAATGGCACAACATAGAGTCATAAGAAATGATGGTGCAGGAATGCAAGTAACTACTACAGGTCCTCTTAAAGGTCTGCACTCAACTCAAGGCGCCTGGGGAATTTGGTGTCCAAGCTAATGCTCATTTTAAAAGAAAGTAATGGTGATTTATATACCCTAAATAAAAGAAAGAAATGAGAGGGTCTATGAGCTACACTAAGACAATAGTGGCATAGTCTACGATTTAACAGTCCATCTAATCAGACAGTGACCCTCCAGCTTTTCCTTTAGACCACACAGCGTTTTTTTCAAACACCCTTCCAATAGTTTCTTGTAAGCAAATGAGATCAAGTCGCAGGAGATAGTAACACTGAAACTATGATCAAACTCATCCAAGCCAGAAATAACTAAAGGGGTTGCGGGATGCCGACATGGAGCTGCATGCCTCAGCTGCAAGTATTTATAGAAAATGGAGCGTGAAAGGTTAAATCCCGACCCTCGCTGCTGGAAAGATGGAAATGTCCCATTGTCATACAACTGATAAACATACTGTATTTAACTCCTGCTTGAACCCAACTATCAAAATGTATCAGCCCACAAAACTCCACAAATGCACATTACTCCAAATAGGTATATATTTCCTACAACCTGTAATACTCAAGTGCTGTAAATGGGATGCAAGAAAATATGCCCATGCTTTAGGCACCGCTATTCATCCCTTATCTTTAGCCAATTGTAGCTTATTCAACATAATACTAGGTACCTCCTCCTCTAACTAAGATCCCTCCAAAAACTATACAACTTTAAAAGATGCACTAGCAACCATTCAGGAGAAATATGGAGTAGGTATAACACTTGCAGCATCAAGGTCATCGTTACCAAGTTTGCACAACCTAATACAGAAAGTGGAACGCTATCTTATGACTATCAATCAGCGAATTAATACTCAAGAGTCACATATTCGCTAGCATCCCTAGATACCCGGACCTCAAGATACTTCAATTTAGTTACACAAGGGACCCCATTCTCTCAATATTGGGTAAGACCTGGGACTGAATTGGTCCAATTAATGGAAATTTATATATGGACTGTTAAAGGTGTTTTTCCCACAACACGAATTGGAACCTGCAGCAGCATGTAACTTCATCCCGGACGTGATCGGTATTTCTTTTTTACCCAATTAATGGAAAGCCCAGAAAAGGTGCCAAGTTGATTGATCATTCATGTCCAACTTAACATTGTCTAAGGACAATAAAATGGAGACCTTGGAGACATTTTTTAAGACAGCGTTTTCCATGCTGGTCTCAAGTCGCTGTGGGAGGAAGCACCAAAGTTATGTAGAGGCACAGGCATAAAACATAGGTGGTCTATCCCATATAATTTGCATCCCACTACTGAGAATGGGAGAACAGACTAAGCGGAAGTAAAGTAAGCTGACCCCTCTGCCATTGATAAGCGGGCATGTGGTGCAACATTGTAAAATGAGTTTACATCAACTAGTAGGGTGGGTCATATACTGTATATGATTACCTCCTTTGCGCCTGTAACAGAATATGCATGACCTTTGACCAGTTTCTTGAATGTTACGGCTTCCATATCGGTTGCACTTGTTATCTACGGACAAGAAGCAAAATAAATGAAAGTCCAATGAAAATACCATCATCATACCATCAAATCATCTTAAGAGAGAAGTGACAAATCAGGCTTTGTAATCATAAATAATCATGAGGAATTTCCTCATAGGAGGAGTGGTACTGGACGCACTGGAGATGCATAGTGAGCCTGTCTCACCAGTACACCAGATAGAATCAACGATCTCAGCCAGCAGAACTTTGTAGTGAACGTGATCCTTCTTATTTGGAAAGTGAAGGAACATGTTCATCATATGGTTATTTTACAATGTGTTGACAAATCTAATATGCTGATCATTTTTGTCCGTTATCATTGTCTACAATAAGGATAAGAACTCAAAATCAGAAAGTAAAAAATAAATAAAATGATAGCTATAGGTTGCAAAGGTAGCCTACAAATCTATCAAATCAAAGCAATAATTTCTGAGATGGAAACAGAAATATAAAGCACAGCTCCAGATCCATCGCACGATGGACATCAGACGCACCAAACAGACCCCATTGACTTACTGTATATTTGCATTTGTCGGGTTTCAACAATGAACTGGTCATAGACAGAGCCTCTCAGACACTGCTCTGAGGGGTAGGGGTGCACTGCTCTCATAAGTACACCAGACTATGACGTCCACTGTATTCTTTCATTGCTCCTAGTAGCCGCAAGTCGCAACACTTTTGCACCATTTCGTCTCTTAGAAGTATGGACCCGTAGCTATAATATACTTCCCTAATATTAGACAGCATTAATTCATGAAACAATTAAGATTCAGATATTGTTGCACATTCATTGGATTGGGGAAGATCTGAGAATTGTGTGAAATTAGGTCCCTCACAAATAAATGTCTTAAATGGTTTCATATGGTAGGCAGGTATGCCATAAAAGTCCTAGCAGAAAGATAATGGACTAAAGTTAAAGAGGACAGGTCACTAGATTCCAAAAAGTATACCACACACCTCTCTTTAAATACTTCGCCCCCATGAATGCATCAATGGCACCTATTCCCAAAATATGCCCCTCGGTTTTATTGGTAACCCGTATTTTATAGGGCTGTGGTTTGCCAAGGAGACATCTACAGTCTCTTCTCCTCGGAGGTTGACCACTTAGATGCTGTCCAATAAGCGTAGACAGCATCACAGTGGTATCTTCCCGGCCAGAGTCAGTATGGCTAACATCACCACGTTCCTTGTATACTGACTCCAGCCATGAAACCGCTGCTCTGATATTGTCTGTGATTATTGGACACCATCATAGGGATCACCAAGACTCCACCTCAGGACAGAAGTGACTGTAAAATGCCCTGCCATTAAAAATGGGGGAGTCTCAAGGGGCCCATAAACAAGTGACACTAGTGAACTCATGGGAGCAGCATGATTGAAGGGAGGTGCATGGTTTACTCTCTGTAAATTAGTGACAGGTCCTCTTTAATAATGTCCATGAGTTCAGAGGCATAAGGCCGGCGTCAGCACCCGGTATACCCGGGCAAGTGTCGGGGGCCCACAGCACAGCTCCCAGAGGCCAGAAGCAATCCGCGCTTCCGATCAATCCAGATGGAAGCGCTCATTGCTGAAGCGCAGGGAGCTGGGTCCTGTCACTAACCTCCTTCAGGCCGGCAGCGCACAGAATGGTGAAGCAGGAAGACTTCTCCCTGCTCCACTATTCTGCCTGCAGGCACAGATCTCGCTGCCAGGGTGTGTGGGCGGAGCTGGTAGCCCAGTAATCTGCATAGGCCCTGCCCACACAGTGCTGCAGAGCGATCTGTGCCTCCAGGGGAGAGAGGACTGTGAGCTTCAGGAACGGGACAAGGTGAATAGTTACTGTGTTTTTTTGTTTTTAATACAAAGGGGGCACAGAGGTCTTTATTACTATGGAGGGGACACAGAGGTATATTACTATGGAGGGGACACAGAGGTATATTACTATGGAGGGGACACAGAGGTATATTACTATGGAGGGGGCACAGAGGTCTTTATTACTATGGAGAGGGCACAGAGGTATATTACTATGGAGGGGACACAGAGGTATATTACTATGGAGGGGGTACAGAGGTCTTTATTACTATGGAGGGGGCACAATGGGCATTTCTACTATGGAGGGGGCACAGAGCCAGAGGTCATTACTACAATGAAGGGGGCACAGTGGTCATTACTACTGTGAAGAGGGCACAGTGGGCATTATTACTGTGAAGGGGCACAATGGGGATTATTACTGTGAAGGGGGCACAATGGGGATTATTACTGTGAAGGGGGCACACTGTCCGCAGCAGTAGCTGCGAATGTCCTCACACATCGTCCTGCTGATCTGTGAAGGAGGAGGACGGGAAGTGCTGGGAATCAGCCTCTGCTCCTTGCTACACAGCAGCACGATGTGCACAGTATCCTGTCTGCTGATAGGGAGCGCACATCATGGAGGAGCCAGTGGACTGAGGCAAGGAGCATTTATTGTGTGTTTATTCTTCCTGTGAAGGGGGCACATCTGAGCATTATTACTGTGAAGGGGACACAATGGGCATATATCTTGGCATATCCACCGTAAGAGGGCACATATCTTGGCATATCAACTGTGAGGGGGATATATTTTGGGATATCTACTGTGAAGGGGGCACATATCTTGGCATATCTACTGTGAAGGGGGCACATATCTTGGCATATCTACTGTGAAGGGGGCACATATCTTGGACATATCTACTGTGAAGGGGGCACATATCTTGGCATATCTACTGTGAAGGGGGCACATATCTGGGCATATCTACTGTAAAGGGCACTGGCACATATCTTGGCATATCTACTGTGAAGGGGGCACATATCTTGGCATATCTACTGTGAAGGGGGGCACACGTCTTGGCATATCTACTGTGAAGGGGGCACATATCTTGGCATATCTACTGTGAGGGGACACATATCTTGGCATATCTACTGTGAGGGGGCACATATCTTGGCATATCTACTGTGAGGGGGCAAATATCTTGGCATATCTACTCTGAGGGGCAAATATCTGTGGGATCTGAGGGACTAAAACACTGGGTGGAAAATAAAAGTAGGCACATGAGGACTGATTCACATATATCCGCTCTGTAGCATGCTCTGTGTAAGGTATTTAATCTATAATACATGCAATTTTATTGCTGTAAACTCCGTGAAAAGTGCCACAAGAGAGCCCACTTAGACTTTATCGCCCAAGGGCCCACATGAACCTGGAGCCGGCCCTGCTGAGGCAGAACTGGTAAAAACAATCCTAGTGTTCACTTACATCAATCGAGCAACCCATGAGGGATCCCCTCTCCAAAGCCTTTATGAGAATGCCGAAAAGGTCTGCAGGAGGCTTCTTCAGCTCATACCACTCAGTAACTCCTCCTGTAAAGTCTTCAAAGCCTTCAGAAGTGCTTCCTCCAGAGAGAGCTTCATAATTCCCATTAGCCCTGTAAGAAATATGCATGATTATAGTCAATTGTATATGGGCATAATTCTAAGGTTTTGCTATCGTAGAATTTTGATAGCTGTTGAGTATAAAATGTCCAATTCCAAGCACCAATATAAAAAGTATATCACGTTGTTAGGCATTTTGTATGTGCATTAGGTTAGTAAGCACTCATACTTAGCATAGGCCTTCTCCAGCAGTGCACTCCAGAATTCATTCCCTGAGGCAGAGTGTACGAAGACAAGTTTTCCATCCTTAACTGGGAGATAGTCATCAACCACCACATCTACCCACTCGCCAAACTGCCATAGCTGCGAAGAGAAAGCAGAAGAGGTGAGTGAAGTGATGGAAAATTCTATTCAGCTAGTTCGCTAAATTTCACAAAGAAATTAGCTTAGTGACAAATTGCTGGCGCAATGACAGGGAACAGCGATTGAAGATTCTGTGCGAAATCTTGCGTGGTGATGTCATACGTCACCGTGCGGTATCTTCACATGAACTGCTGCCAATTTTGGGTCATTTTGGGAGAGTCGTCTCCACAGTGATTTCTCACTGAGGATCCGGCTGTGCCTTTATGACTACGGCTTTGTTTAAATATCTAGTAGAAAGAGGAAGGTCTGGTTGTATCTCAGATTTATTTAAAAAAAATAAAATAAAAAAAAAGGAGAACAATAGATAGGATGGATATTTGCATTTAAAAACAGAAGTACCTGTTTTAGTTCAAAACCAAATAGTATTCCATGCTTTATGCTGTTTTTAAAAAAGATCAGCCAGGTTTCAGTATGCAGGTGCAGTGCATAATGCAAAGTACAGTGTATAGGGCACATTAACACTATAGACGTTATACAGTGTATGCCATAATGACTAAAGAAAACACAGGGAAAGCAAATGGCTGCAGGTAGATTCGACTTTGCATTGCACCGTGTTCCTGTTAATTTAAGTAAATGAAATAGTGCCCTGGAGCAAGCATGTTTCACATGAAAAGAAACCAAATAGTTGCACGCTTAGGCAGAATATACGGGTATATAAACCCCACCGACAAAGGTGCAGTTGTGTATACAATACTCGGCACTGGGTACCTACCTTGTGCTATAGAATTCTGCATTACCGTATTCCCCTATACATGTGTCTACAGGTATGAATGTCTTCTTGTATCACGGAAAATGACCTATTGCTTAACTAAACCTTTGGTGAAACCACAATCGCACAGCACTGCTTCTCGGAGATCTCTGCACTGTCAGGTTTCTTCGGCTTTGTATGGCATTTCCTGCACGCAGAGTACAGATCCGCAGAAAGTATATGGGATCCATACTCTGCACCCTGGAGAAGCCAAACAGAGTGCATGAAAACCGTCAGTGCAAATTGCTCTGAGACGTGGAACTGCACAATCATGGTTTCACTAAAGGTTCAGGTACACTTCATACTGCATAGGTCATCAGTATCTGATCAGTGGGGGTCCGACACCAGGGACCCCTGCTGATCAGCTGTTTAAGAAGGCACTGGCACTCGTAGTAGCACCGAGGACTTCTCGTAGCTTTCTAGCCTAGGAGGAACTTAGAAGTGAATGGAGCTGAGCTGCGATACCAGGCACAGCCGCTGTACAATGTACGGAGCTGTGCTAGGCGAGCTGAGAGAAGACCGTGGCACTCACAGGCGTGCCAGTGCCTTTTCAAACAGCTGATCAGCAGGTGTCCTGCGTCGGACCCCCACCGATCAGATACTGATGACCTGTACAGAGGATAGGCCCACCCTATGCCTGACCAGGAGCATTTTACATTTTTCTCGTACATGATGACTGCCACCCAGAAGGATCTTATGTATCTTATATATCAGGTCTACTAAAACTCCTTTCAAAAGTGAATATAAAGCAAAAACAGTAAAGTCAGTACAGATCATCTGAATATACAAAAGGCAAAGAATAGACTACACTGTCAAAAGTAAAAGAGAGGTAGACCCGGAGATGTTAGATCACTTTTTTACAGCTCCTGCTGACAGTCAGGGAGGTGCCTCCCATTGTCAGGAAAGTGATTCATCCATGCGAGATGGAGGACGGCAGCTATACAAACCCTTCCTGTGCTGGCAGCTAAGCTCCTATCAGCCTTTATAACTTTGTGACAGTGCAATCATTTAGTCTTGATTTACCTGTTTCTCCTTCAAAAGTAATAACCTTATTAACCATACAGTAACACAAGTTATGTGGAGAGAAGAGTAGGCGTATGAAGCAGGATTTGGTGTCACAATAGTTAATCTCATACGTCTCCACCCAGACCCTCCTGTGGGACAAATAGGGACAAAGAAAGGAAGACGAAAAGCACATAACACTACACACGTCTACACCGCTCAGGCTCCCAGCCTGTATTGGTGTACCAGAAGACCACTGCAACATTTTTTCAGTAGAACAGAAAATGAGTCCCTTGCTAGAATTAAATGAATAGAATGCAAGTAAGGCCTCATGCACATGACTGTCTGAGCAAAAATACGGATGTGGTCAGTTTTGCGTCCGCATTATTTTTGAAGACCCATTGACCTCAATGGGTCCTCATTTTGCATACAAGTATAGGACATGTTCTACATATTTGTGGAAGGTACACACAAAATGTCCACCACGAATGTATTGAAGACAATTGGTCTGCAAATAAAATGTGGACAGCACACAAACCAGATCCATATTTTGCGGATCTGCGATTTGCATGGTTGTGTGCATGGGGCCTTACACTAAGTTTTTTTTATAAAAGTATGGGGCACATTTATTAAGACCGCATTTTAGATGCCAGTCTTAATAAAGACCTGATCTGGCGGTGGTTCCATTGAAGCTATAAGGAGACGCCGACCTCTTCATAACTTCGGCAGATCCTCCATCAGTTCTAAATGTAGGACAGCTTCCTAGCCGTCTTACATTTAGAGGTTTTTCTTCGCCTGAAACCCCTTCCGCGCCCACGCCATGTCCCCAATTTTAGACCTGGCGTGAGTGGGTAGAGGTCGCAGATTGCGGCGCAGCTAATTGTTGCGCCACAATCTGTAACTGAAATACGCCTAATTTAGGTGTAGTTGAGATAGATAAATGACCCCTACATATCAATCTTCTCAGGTCCTCCTGCATTATAACTGCTGCAGATTGCACTGCATTTTCATAGTGACAGGTTTGCCTTATGTCTACTGCATACAGCACTGAGCTATGGTTCTCTGGCTGCAGTACTCTGCTGAGCGCCACCCAATGAGTTTCCTCAGAATCTTGTGAAGCGTCAGTGACATGCCAAAAGTTACAGAACCGACAGTGACCCTTTAGTAAAGTAGAAGTATTAGTGTATGGCACATGTCCTACGATGACCTCTAAGTGAAATGTTCTTAGCGTTGATTTAAGGCAGTGTGATCATCTACTCAGGACCTCAATCTACTGGTTGAGTACCTAGGACTTACAACATGACATTTGCAGGTCTTTGTATCTTGGTTGGAATGCCATATTAAGGTGGAGTTGTGGAGATTAAAAAGGTTTTTGATACTAAACAATAATGGGTGTGATCCTGAAACATAACACCCTCAGCCATAACCTTCAGTGAGAACATGTGCTCTCTGCATTCATTTTACATACAAATAGTAAATTAGACAAGAGTCATCCGCCGCTCCCCACTTATCAAAGAAATAGACTGTGCTCTCACTGGGATAGTGGTATTTCTTCCATCCCAGCTTTACCTACAGGTATTGTAAGCATCCAGGGCCATCTTCTTCATTGTGGTCTTATCCAAACACAGCAATCGCTTCATGCACGGCTTCCCTCTTGTGTTGTGCGGCCAGTGCATGAGACTATTGCCTTTGATATGACTGGTCAGACTGCATGAAGAGGATTGGTGCCCTGAGCAAACCTCAGTATTAGTGAGGATATTTCTTGTAAGGGGTTGTCCGATCTGGACATTAACTGCATGTCGATAGGATATGCCATAAATGTTGGGTAGGTGTAAGTCCCACCTCTGGTAACTGCTTTTGTATCAAGAATGGGGCCCTGCTGTGAATTGAGAGCACACCACACATGCACAGCTTTCTGTATTCGCTGCTATGGGAATTCTGAAAATAGCCAGGTGCGCTCAGTCATCTGTTTTCAGAAGTCCTATAGCTTGCCCTGCTCCGTTCTTGAGATAGGAGTGGGTCCTAGAGGTGGGACTTGCAACTATCCAACATTTATGGCATATCCTATCTATATGCCATAAACGTCCAGATAGGAAAACCATTTTAACAATGGAATTATTTTAAAGTGGTTTTATAGGAGTTTTATATTGATGACTCATCCTTTGGATAGGTCATCAGTATCTGATCAGTGGGGGTCTGACACCTGGGACCCACACTGATCAGATGTTTGAGAAGGCAGCGGCTCTCTGGCGAGCACTGCGGCCTTCTTTCTGCTCACCAAGCACAGCGCCGTACATGGTATAGTGGCTGTGCTTGATATCTCAGCTCCCCCTTATTCACTTCAGTGGGACCGAGCTGCACTTAGGCCATGTGATTGACAAGGGTGACTTCACATGGCCTGGGAAAAGCTGTGAAAAGGCAGCGGCACTACTCCGAGCACCAGTGCCTTCTCAAACCACTGATCGACAGGGGGCCTGAGTGTCGGACCTCCGCTGTTCTGATATTGATGGCCTATCCAAAAGATAGGTAATCAGTATATAAGTCTTAGAAAACTCTAAGTGACATCACTTGGCCTAGGAAGAGGCCACAGCCCTAATCTGTGGGGATCACGGGTGTCAAACCCCCGCTGTTCTGATATTGATGACCTATCTTGATGATAGAACATCAATACTAATTACTTCATAACCCCTTTAAGGACTCATTCACACAAGAAAATGTAAACTTTCTTCAACTTCATAGCTCAGTCAATGAAAAACCAATGATTTGTCTGCAAATCTCTTAAGCTCTTGCATTTTTCTGTGAGGATGTCAGTTTTTATGGGTTTTTCACATGCATGACAAAAACAGACTGTCATTCATTGACTTGAATAGGCAAGTCCTGTGTGAAAAATGTGAAATAAAGAACATGCTGCATTTTCTCATCTTGCATGAGGAGAAACAACTATGAGGCACAAAGCCAGTGACCTGCAGTACCCATATGTGAAAATAACTATGGCTGGGGCTACACCTAGACGTTTCGTAGCACTTTTAACTGATTTTAACTATTGAGCTATAGCAGTAGTCCAGTAAATGAAGTTGTAAGCAGCCTCGTGCACTCCAGTGGTTGCTCGAGTTAAAATAATTAAAATTGCTACAGAAAGTCTAGGTGTAGTCTTAAAAGGCGTGGATACCAGTCATTACCTGGAAATGGAAGACTCCTGCGTAATTCTGCTGAAAGCTCTGACCATGAGGAACCACTCGATGGAGTAGAGTGTCATTTAATGTCAAGGAGGCAATAGCAGCGAGAAGCCAACAGTCACCTGGAAAGAAGGAGCAAAAGAGATCAAACAGAGTCTTAATATGGGAGTAGAACTGAAAAATTCATGGTATTTATGGCAACAGTGTGAAAAGGTGAAGAAAGGCAAAAATGTGATTATCAGATCTGCTATCAAGAAGAAGCCTATGCTCCGATATCTCTGAACTGATGCCACTGAACCCATAACCTAGCCGGCTGATAGCACATAAAATGGTCAATGTGTCCCTTCTGTACGCCATCTTGGCCCGTGAAAAAGGGTCAGATGTCACACTCTTCACAATTATACACTTCTGAAACGCAACCTTTTGAAAGGGAGAAGAAAAGAAAGATAGCAAGAAGCCAAAGAAAATAAGCAAATCAATTGCAACAATCTATTGCAGGATGTGCCCTGGTTTGCAGTTTACATTGCTGTGGACCTGTACACAGATTTTCCCCATTGTCTTTCAACCCAAAGTTAGTAAAATACCACGTATTTCTGTGATGAAATCTGTGCTGAAATTGTCCGTGCTTGTAAATACCCCTATTCACATTTAAGGGATGTGGACTACAAACAGATTTCAGGACAGAATTAAGTGGCAAAATCCATGTGCAAATCCCATCGTGTGAACATAATCTATAGAAGACAGGCAAAAATAAAAAGTCAAAGCACAATATGCTTATATATATATATTTATAAATCAGGTGAAGTTCCCATTCTTATGAAATTCAACATTATATTACTGTTCTGTGCTAGAGGAAAGAGCCAGATGATCAGACAGTCTGAGGCACTGTATACAGGATCACAAGAATTTTCCAGTATGTCTTCATCTTCTTAGCAATCATTAATGGTAAGTATTTGCCAGTTAAAGGGGTTGTCCAATGAAAAATATTCTACATTTTTCAAACCAGCACCAGGATCTTAATCCTTTTGTCATTACATGTAATTAAAAATGTATTATTGACGACCTATTCAATTAACTATCTGTATAGCGCCACCTGCTGTTTGCTCTTTTTGTAATTTCTCCGTCCCGCTTACTGAGATGGCAACACATTCTCGGTTCCATCCCTTAACTGCCACCAGCTGCAGTAGAAAGGACATGCCCCCTGCGAAAGCACACAGCCCCTTAGCTGCCAGCTTGAAATAAATCTAGCAGAGCAATGAATGAGCAAATCTCTGGATCCATGTGAGGTACAGGGCAAGTTCTAGCTTTGTTAGAAACAGACTGTCATGTAATATACCATGTCTGTATTTTTTTTTTTTTTACATTAATCATGGGAAACCCACTTTAATGATGTGTTTACACATTCATGTGAACAAAGACAGGACTGTCTTCACACATCATATGTATTTAGATCATGCGGCAACGTGGACCTCAGTCACCATCAAAGCAGCAGCTCCATGAGAATGAGGACAGTCAGCTGTGTTCACATGCATATAGTGGTCGGGAGAAGATTTATCATTGTGCTTGTGGACAGTGCGCCAATTAGCTAATTAGTGTCATTATTCACTATGATTTAGCAAAGCAAAAACTAGAAATACTGGCCGGAGAGGGAGTAAGAACGCACTGGGGACGACTGCAGATACTAGATACTGATGAAAATGTGACTCGGCAATGATGAGAATGTAAGCAAAAGGCAAAGAAAATCTGAAAAGTATACCAATGTCCAGAAAACTGGGTATGATTTAAACACTGAATAAACAGTGTGTGTGTGTGTGTATGTATGTGTATATATACACATATATATATATATATATATATATATACACACACACACACATACACACACACATATATATAGGGGTTGAAATATGTAACACAGCATTGTAAAAACACACATACACAAATACAGACACGCCTTAGCCAAAGAGCAATGACTCAGAGAAGAGCAATGTGAGGCAGGGGAGGGAGTGATGCCTGGGGGAATCCCTGTGTCACACGCCCCAATTAAAACCACAACCCACACGCCCTTGAACACCCACACACCATACCCTGGAGCTCCCCCGTGAAGGTACGCCGCTCCACTCTAGAGAAACAAACTCTCTTAGCATGAAAACCTTATTCTAGACCGAGACTGCGGCATATCTGAAGATGAAGGCATCATTATTACCATAAAACAAGGATGTCAAACCCATGGCCCTACAGCTGCTGCAAAACCACAACTCCCAGCATGCCCTCATAGTCGTAGGCCATACCAGCTTTTGAAAATGCCAATGAGGGACAATAGCAGTGTCAAATGTTACAATACCAAGCCATGCCCTTAACTCCACCCAATGTATATCTATACACGCCCAATCCCACCCAGTCCCTTTAGTGCCCCCACACAGAAATGATTTACATTGTGCCCCCTCACAGAAGTAATGCTCACATTGTGCCCACATTTAGCAAAAGTACATGGGCAACTAAGGCCTCATGTACATGACCGTAGCAGGTCTGTGCCCATATCGTGGCCCACAAACAGCAGGTCTGGAAAATATTTTGGGCACCAGCCGTGTGAGCACTGTATCACGGATGCAGACCCATTCACTTTAATGGGTCCGCAATATGGAAGATACGGTGCATGCACTACTTTTTTGCACTGCAGACAGTCCGATGTGGATCGCAGACCCCATTCAAGTGTATGTCTGTGTCCACATGGTGGGTGCATCGTGGGCCGCAATTTGTGGTCCTCAGCACGGGAAAGGCCATCACACAATCGTGTGCATGAGGCCCAAGCCAGTTTTCCTTTACAACAGTTGTGATAGATCTCCGCAAAAAATGTTGTCAGTCTGACCAAGTTCACAAATAAGTAGATACACTCAAGGCAGTATTGACCCAAAGAAGGAGCAGTCCATCAACCAGCCCCAGATAGAACGAAAATCAGGTGTTCCTGTCTAAATCCAGTCCCTAGTATTCAGACTTTGGAGATGTCCCTATAAAGGGAAAGGGTAAATCTACAATCCAGCGGGGAAGATGGCCCTACAAATTTCATCTGAGGAACCTACCAGCCTTATCAGGAGACAGAGGAGAGGGTCCATACTAATGACCTGCTGTAAGCCATGCACAATCCTGCATCAGTGACCAGGCCTTCCCAATCCACATTAGATGTTTGGCCAATCAAACCAAAACTGGGTAGCACATAATCCTATTGGCATCTCAAAGAAACGTAGCCTAGCAGAAGACAAAGCCTTCTATAATCTATATTCTGGTCAAGACTTTTTGACCCCATGACGAGCCCTGGTTGAGAAACAGTGCTCTAAAGTATTTTAAGCACATTTTTGGCATTGGTTATAATTTCTTAATGTGCCAGTCAGTCATGCTTTTGATGTCTCCCTCTTGTAGCTGCATACTGAAAGTAATTAGGTTACAGCAGTAATTTGGGCAGTTATGGAGCTATCATTTTTTGACAATCACCCAGGCTTCATAGAATTGCATAGTCCCTGCCTCTTCTCTCAGACTTCCAATGTCTTATGTTAAATTATGTTGACCACTGCAGCAGATCTTGGAGGAAAGAAGCCCTAGCAGATACCTGGTATTATTTTTCTCATCTGCTTGAAACTTGGTAGCGGAAATCAGGCACATTTTTTGAGGGAGTATGGGGGTTTGTCTGATAACCATTTGATGTATGTGAACGGACTACATTCACCTTCTCACAGGGACATTACATGACAGTGGAAGTACACACACAAACATGGCCAAGTGTCCAGCCAATCCCATACCTTGTACTTGACGCAATGGTTTTTTGGAAACTCTTGTGGCCATATAACTGGGAGTCCGTCTCAACTCTCTTGGCCACATTTGGATCATACTTGAAATTACAGTATGTTTGCAATATGGTTGCAAACTTTTTTTTTTATCGGCATATACATTACTAGCCAAATTCTGGCTGTTCATTTTATTTTACTAAGTTTCAAATTCCAAGATGGACCTACATGGTCAAATTTCTCTGATGTATCCAAACATGAACCAAGTAGATTTCCATTACAGTGGATATCTTTATTCTGTATGTTGGTCATTTAAGGGATAGGACCCATAAAATGTTGAAACAAAAAGCCAGGGGCATGGTTTCAGGGAATGTAGAGGGAGCAGTCACATCCAGGCACTGCTGCCTGAGGGGACCCTAAAGACCAATCTCCCACATTAGAAGACAACAGTATCATAAATGGGACATGGTAGGTGTGGCTCTGTTTTTTGATTGGGGCCCAGGAACTTCCTTTGGTGTTGTCACTCCCAGCCCATAAATAGTGAAGGCCTTCTAGATTCCTGGAAGCACATATGCTGAAGGGCTGGGAGGCAGCGCTAGAAATTTTTTAGTGCCGACAATGACTTTTCCAGAACTTTGACCATTTTCTGAAGCATGGGATCTGCTAAAGTCTGGTATCTTAGGTGTTGTGTCATGAATAAAGATATAACTATCCATATTCTCAGTACAGTACTACCAGAGGCACGGCTATTACAGTGAAAGGCAGGATTGCCAACCATCCAGAAATTTCTGGACAGTCTGTAAAAATAGGCAACTTTTTTCCTGTGTCTGTTAAGAAAAATAGATGTTTTTGTTTGTTTTTTTAGAGGATGATGGTACTTAACTAGATTATTTTGGTGGTAATTATCATATTACAGCTCACAGTAAATGCTGGTAATTAGTTCTTATCAGTATATTGAGCTATAGACAGGTATTACCAATAATCTGCATCATTCATTATGGCTTTCCACTTTGTCCATAAAAATGTTGGCTGTCCATGATTTTGGGATAAGTTGTCCAGTAAAATGAAAAATCCTGGTTGGCAACCCAAT
The DNA here is from genome assembly GCA_033119425.1 of Bufotes viridis. Lineage (NCBI taxonomy): Eukaryota > Metazoa > Chordata > Amphibia > Anura > Bufonidae > Bufotes > Bufotes viridis. Next base: position 36,801 of record JAKVIS010001254.1, read on the forward strand.
CTACAGGGCCAACACTCACACCCAGGCCCGAGTGGTGCCACAACAGAGGACACCAGTACGTGTCTACAAGAGGCCAATACCACACATACAGTGTCGTGATCAGCATCAGAGGAAGCATCACATTGTGCCTAGATACTTAGCTACTTCCTTGCCATATATGCAGAGGTTCAGTTTAAAGGTTTAAAAGCCAGGAATGACACAATAAAAGCTTGATTTTCCTGGCTGAAAGCCTCACGGTCTGATACTAAATGTAGATTGAGGGTGGAGTTTTGTATGCAGTGCATTTTCTGCTTCATTCACTGAAGAAATAGTTGCACCACCTTGAAGGTTTTGACACCAGTAGTCGCTTCTGTTAGTAGCGTAACATTTGCATGTGACGTTGCCAGGGCAAATTATGAGGAATAACAATGACAATTTTATAAAATTCCTCCGTAAGTGCCAATTACACATATATTTATTTCTTAAACAGGAAAATAGATTATTGGTTTATGTGGTTTGGCTATAGTGGAAAACTATATTCTACAGTCCATCAAAGATGATATAACATGGATATTCGGGAAGGGGGCGATGATGGCTAAGTAAAACTCGCGCCATCATAAATTATGTGATTTTCCAAGGAATTAAAACAAGATTTAAATCAAACCTATCAGATTATGTTTACTGCCCTATCTGCAGGCAGGACGTGCAGAATGTGATAGAGGGAGAGAAGCTGAGCTCAGTGTATGTAGGCCATGTCATTTGGAACAGGGTTTCTGAGTAAGGGATCATGCACCCGATCGTACTGGCACAGTATGGCAGACTGAAACCGCCGGTCAAAAATATACGGGCACTGGCCATGTGCACTCCGTGATGTGGATGCGAACCCATTGACTTGAATGGGTCCGCAATCCGCAGCATACGTCCAAACATAGGACTTCACCTATCTTTTGCGG
>JAKVIS010001255.1:0-32965 GCA_033119425.1 Bufotes viridis
GAAATTCAATTGCCAAAATAGCAATACCCTGAATCTGGTGTTCCAGCAGTTGCAGGGCTAGTTTAAATCTGTCCTTTACAGATTATATTTTGTTCTGGGGCGAAAATCAATAGCCAAAATAGCAATACCCTGAATCTGGTGTTCCAGCAGTGGCTGGCAAAGTATAATACTGTCCGCCAAAACATATATTTTGTTCTGGGGTGAAATTCAAATTGCCAAAATAGCAATACCCTGAATCTGGTGTCCCAGCAGTGGCTGGCAAAGTATAATAGTGTCCGGCAAAACATATATTTTGTTCTGGGGTGAAATTCAATTGCCAAAATAGCAGTACCCTGAAACTGGTGTCCCAGCTGTTGCAGGCCAGGATTCATAGTGTCCACAAAAACATATATTTTGTTCTGAGGTGACATTCAATTGCCAAAATAGCAATACCCTGAATCTGGTGTCCCAGCTGTTGCAGGCCACGTTTCATAGTGTCCGTCAAAACATATATTTTGTTCTGGGGTGAAATTCAATTGCCAAAATAGCAGTACCCTGAAACTGGTGTCCCAGCTGTTGCAGGCCAGGATTCATAGTGTCCACAAAAACATATATTTTGTTCTGAGGTGACATTCAATTGCCAAAATAGCAATACCCTGAATCTGGTGTCCCAGCTGTTGCAGGCCACGTTTCATAGTGTCCGTCAAAACATATATTTTGTTCTGGGGTGAAATTCAATTGCCAAAATAGCAATACCCTGAATCTGGTGTCCCAGCTGTTGCAGGCCACGTTTCATAGTGTCCGTCAAAACATATATTTTGTTGTGGGGTGAAATTCAATTGCCAAAATAGCAGTACCCTGAATCTGGTGTCCCAGCTGTTGCAGGCCAGGATTCATAGTGTCCACAAAAACATATATTTTGTTCTGGGGTGACATTCAATTGCCAAAATAGCAATACCCTGAATCTGGTGTCCCAGCTGTTGCAGGCCAGGATTCATAGTGTCCACAAAAACATATATTTTGTTCTGGGGTGACATTCAATTGCCAAAATAGCAATACCCTGAATCTGGTGTCCCAGCTGTTGCAGGCCACGTTTCATAGTGTCCGTCAAAACATATATTTTGTTCTGGGGTGAAATTCAATTGCCAAAATAGCAATACCCTGAATCTGGTGTCCCAGCTGTTGCAGGCAAGGATTCATAGTGTCTGCAAAAACATATATTTTGTTCTGGGGTGATATTCAATTGCCAAAATAGCAATACCCTTAATCTGGTGTCCTAGCTGTAGCAGGCCACGTTTTATAGTGTCCGTCAAAACATATATTTTGTTCTGGGGTGAAATTCAATTGCCAAAATAGCAATACCCTGAATCTGGTGTCCCAGCTGTTGCAGGCCAGGATTCATACTGTCCGCAAAAACATATATTTTGTTCTGGGGTGACATTCAATTGCCAAAATAGCAATACCCTTAATCTGGTGTTCTAGCTGTAGCAGGCCACGTTTTATAGTGTCCGTCAAAACATATATTTTGTTCTGGGGTGAAATTCAATTGCCAAAATAGCAATACCCTGAATCTGGTGTCCCAGCTGTTGCAGGCCAGGATTCATAGTGTCCGCAAAAACATATATTTTGTTCTGGGGTGACATTCAATTGCCAAAATAGCAATACCCTTAATCTGGTGTCCCAGCTGTTGCAGGCCACGTTTCATAGTGTCCGTCAAAACTTATATTTTGTTCTGGGGTGAAATTCAATTGCCAAAATAGCAATACCCTGAATCTGGTGTCCCAGCTGTTGCAGGAAAGGATTCATAGTGTCCGCAAAAACATATATTTTGTTCTGGGGTGACATTTAATTGCCAAAATGGCAATACCCTGAATCTGGTGTCCCAGCTGTTGCAGGCCACGTTTCATAGTGTCCGTCAAAACATATATTTTGTTCTGGGGTGAAATTCAATTGCCAAAATAGCAATACCCTGAATCTGATGTCCCAGCTGTTGCAGGCAAGGATTCATAGTGTCCGTCAAAACATATATTTTGTTCTGAGGTGAGATTCAATTGCCAAAATAGCAATACCCTGAATCTAGTGTCCCAGCTGTTGCAGGCCAAGATTCATAGTGTCCACAAAAACATATATTTTGTTCTGGGGTGACATTCAATTGCCAAAATAGCAATACACTGAATCTGGTGTCCCAGCTGTTGCAGGCCACGTTTCATAGTGTCCGTCAAAATATATATTTTGTTCTGGGGTGAAATTCAATTGCCAAAATAGCAATACCCTGAATCTGGTGTCCCAGCTGTTGCAAGCCAGGATTCATAGTGTCCGTCAAAACATCTATTTTGTTCTGAGGTGAAATTCAATTGCCAAAATAGCAATACCCTGAATCTAGTGTCCCAGCTGTTGCAGGCCAGGATTCATAGTGTCCGCAAAAACATATATTTTGTTCTGGGGTGACATTCAATTGCCAAAATAGCAATACACTGAATCTGGTGTCCCAGCTGTTGCAGGCCACGTTTCATAGTGTCCGTCAAAACATATATTTTGTTCTGGGGTGAAATTCAATTGCCAAAATAGCAATACCCTGAATCTGGTGTCCCAGCTGTTGCAGGCCAGGATTCATAGTGTCTGTCAAAACATATATTTTGTTCTGGGGTGACATTCAATTGCCAAAATAGCAATACCCTGAATCTGGTGTCCCAGCTGTTGCAGGCCACGTTTCATAGTGTCCGTCAAAACATATATTTTGTTGTGGGGTTAAATTCAATTGCCAAAATAGCAATACCTTGAATCTGGAGTCCCAGCTGTTGCAGGCCACGTTTCATAGTGTCCGTCAAAACATATATTTTGTTCTGGGGTGAAATTCAATTGCCAAAATAGCAATACCCTGAATCTGGTGTCCCAGTTGTTGCAGGCCAGGATTCATAGTGTCTGCAAAAACATATATTTTGTTCTGGGGTGACATTCAATTGCCAAAATAGCAATACCCTAAATCTGGTGTCCCAGCTGTAGCAGGCCACGTTTTATAGTGTCCGTCAAAACATATATTTTGTTCTGGGGTGTAATTCAATTGCCAAAATAACAATACCCTGAATCTGGTGTCCCAGCTGTTGCAGGCAAGGATTCATAGTGTCCCCAAAAACATATATTTTGTTCTGGGGTGACATTCAATTGCCAAAATAGCAATACCCTTAATCTGGTGTCCCAGCTGTTGCAGGCCACGTTTCATAGTGTCTGTCAAAACATATATTTTGTTCTGGGGTTAAATTCAATTGCCAAAATAGCAATACCCTGAATCTGGTGTCCCAGCTGTTGCAGGCCAGGATTCATAGTGTCCGTAAAAACATATATTTTGTTCTGGGGTGACATTCAATTGCCAAAATAGCAATACCCTTAATCTGGTGTCCCAGCTGTTGCAGGCCAAGTTTCATATCGTCCGTCAAAACATATATTTTGTTCTGGGGTGACATTCAATTGCCAAAATAGCAGTACCCTGAATCTTGTGTCCCAGCTGTTGCAGGCCAGGATTCATAGTGTCCGTAAAAACATATATTTTGTTCTGGGGTGACATTCAATTGCCAAAATAGCAATACCCTTAATCTGGTGTCCCAGCTGTAGCAGGCCACGTTTTATAGTGTCCGTCAAAACATATATTTTGTTCTGGGGTGAAATTCAATTGCCAAAATAGCAATACCCTGAATCTGGTGTCCCAGCTGTTGCATGCCAGTATACATAGTGTCCCCAAAAACATATATTTTGTTCTGGGGTGACATTCAATTGCCAAAATAGCAATACCCTTAATCTGGTGTCCCAGCTATTGCAGGCCACGTTTCATAGTGTCTGTCAAAACATATATTTTGTTCTAGGGTTAAATTCAATTGCCAAAATAGCAGTACCCTGAATCTGGTGTCCCAGCTGTTGCAGGCCAGGATTCATAGTGTCCGCAAAAACATATATTTTGTTCTGGGGTGAAATTCAATTGCCAAAATAGAAATACCCTGAATCTGGTGACCCAGCTGTTGCAGGCCAGGATTCATAGTGTCCGCAAAAACATATATTTTGTTCTGGGGTGACATTCAATTGCCAAAATAGCAATACCCTTAATCTGGTGTCCCAGCTGTTGCAGGCCACGTTTCATAGTGTCCGTCAAAACATATATTTTGTTCTGGGGTTAAAGTCGATTGCCAAAATAGCAGTACCCTGAATCTGGTGTCCCAGCTGTTGCAGGCCAGGATTCATAGTGTCCGCAAAAACATATATTTTGTTCTGGGGTGACATTCAATTGCCAAAATAGCAATACCCTGAATCTGGTGTCCCAGTTGTTGCAGGCCACGTTTCGAAGTGTCCGTCAAAACATATATTTTGTTCTGGGGTGAAATTCAATTGCCAAAATAGCAATACCTTGAATCTGGTGTCCCAGCTGTTGCAGGCCAGGATTCATAGTGTTCGCAAAAACATATATTTTGTTCTGGGGTGACATTCAATTGCCAAAATAGCCATACCCTGAATCTGGTGTCCCAGCTGTTGCAGGCCAGGATTCATAGTGTCCGCAAAAACATATATTTTGTTCTGGGGTGACATTCAATTGCCAAAATAGCAATACCCTGAATCTGGTGTCCCAGCTGTTGCAGGCCACGTTTCATAGTGTCCGTCAAAATATTTATTTTGTTCTGGGGTCAAATTCAATTGCCAAAATAGCAATACCCTTGAATCTGGTGTCCCAGCTGTTGCAGGCCAGGATTCATAGTGTCCGTCAAAAACATATATTTTGTTCTGGGGTTGACATTCAATTGCCAAAATAGCAGTAACCTGAATCTGGTGTCCCAGCTGTTGCAGGCCCCGTTTCATAGTGTCCGTAAAAACACATATTTTGTTCTTGGGTTAAATTCAATTGCCAAAATAGCAATACTGGTGTCCCAGCTGTTGCAGGCCAGGATTCATAGTGTCCGCAAAAATATATATTTTGTTCTGGGGTGACATTCAATTGCCAAAATAGCAATACCCTGAATCTGGTGTCCCAGCTGTTACAGGCCACTATTCATAGTGTCCGCCAAAACACATATTTTGTTCTGGGGTGAAATTCACTTGCCACAATAGTAATACCCTGAATCTGGTGTCCCAGCTGTTGCAGGCCAGGATTCATAGTGTCCGTCAAAAACATATATTTTGTTCTGGGGTGACATTCAATTGCCAAAATAGCAATACCCTTAATCTGGTGTCCCAGCTGTTGCAGGCCACGTTTCATAGTGTCCGTCAAAAACATATATTTTGTTCTGGGGTGAAATTCAATTGCCAAAATAGCAATACCCTGAATCTGGTGTCCCAGCTGTTGCAGGCCAGTATTCATAGTGTCCCCAAAAACATATATTTTGTTCTGGGGTGACATTCAATTGCCAAAATAGCAATACCCTTAATCTGGTGTCCCAGCTGTTGCAGGCCACGTTTCATAGTGTCTGTCAAAACATATATTTTGTTCTAGGGTTAAATTCGATTGCCAAAATAGCAGTACCCTGAATCTGGTGTCCCAGCTGTTGCAGGCCAGGATTCTATAGTGTCCGTAAAAACATATATTTTGTTCTGGGGTGAAATTCAATTGCCAAAATAGCAATACCCTGAATCTGGTGACCCAGCTGTTGCAGGCCAGGATTCATAGTGTCCGTCAAAAACATATATTTTGTTCTGGGGTTGACATTCAATTGCCAAAATAGCAATACCTTGAATCTGGTGTCCCAGCTGTTGCAGGCCACGATTCATAGTGTCCGTCAAAACATATATTTTGTTCTGGGGTTAAAGTCGATTGCCAAAATAGCAGTACCCTGAATCTGGTGTCCCAGCTGTTGCAGGCCAGGATTCATAGTGTCCGCAAAAACATATATTTTGTTCTGGGGTGACATTCAATTGCCAAAATAGCAATACCCTGAATCTGGTGTCCCAGTTGTTGCAGGCCACGTTTCATAGTGTCCGTCAAAACATATATTTTGTTCTGGGGTGAAATTCAATTGCCAAAATAGCAATACCTTGAATCTGGTGTCCCAGCTGTTGCAGGCCAGGATTCATAGTGTCCGCAAAAACATATATTTTGTTCTGGGGTGACATTCAATTGCCAAAATAGCAATAACCCTGAATCTGGTGTCCCAGCTGTTGCAGGCCAGGATTCATAGTGTCCGTCAAAACATATATTTTGTTCTGGGGTGACATTCAATTGCCAAAATAGCAATACCCTGAATCTGGTGTTCCAGCTGTTGCAGGCCACGATTCATAGTGTCCGTCAAAACATTTATTTTGTTCTGGGGTGAAATTCAATTGCCAAAATAGCAATACCCTGAATCTGGTGTCCCTGCTGTTGCAGGCCAGGATTCATAGTGTCCGTAAAAACATATATTTTGTTCTGGGGTGACATTCAATTGCCAAAATAGCAGTAACCTGTAATCTGGTGTCCCAGCTGTTGCAGGCCACGTTTCATAGTGTCCGTCAAAACATATATTTTGTTCTGGGGTCGAAACTTCAATTGCCAAAATAGCAATACCCTGAATCTGGTGTCCCAGCTGTTGCAGGCCAGGATTCATAGTGTCCGTCAAAACATATATTTTGTTCTGGGGTGAAGTTCAATTGCCAAAATAGCAGTACCCTGAATCTGGTGTCCCAGCTGTTGCAGGCCAGGATTCATGAGTGTCAGTCAAAACATTATATTTTGTTCTGGGGTGAAATTCAATTGCCAAAATAGCAATACCCTTGAATCTGGTGTCCCAGCTGTTGCAGGCCACGAATTCATAGTGTCCGTCCAAAACATATATTTTGTTCTGGGGTAAACTCAATTGCCAAATAAGGCAATACCCTGAATCACTGGTGTCCCAGCTGTTGCAGGCCAGAATTCATAGTGTCCGTCAAAAACATATATTTTGTTCTGGGGTGAAATTCAATTGCCAAAATAGCAATACCCTGAATCTGGTGTCCCAGCTGTTGCAGGCCAGGATTCATAGTGTCCGTCAAAACATATATTTTGTTCTGGGGTGAAATTCAATTGCCAAAATAGCAATACCCTGAATCTGGTGTCCCAGCTGTTGCAGGCCAGAATTCATAGTGTCCGTCAAAACATATATTTTGTTCTGGGGTGAGAATTCAATTGCCAAAATAGCAATACCCTGAATCACGGTTGTCCAGCTGTTGCAGGCCACGTTTCATAGTGTCCAGTCAAAACATATATTTTGTTCTGGGGTGAAATTCAATTGCCAAAATAGCAGTACCCTGAATCTGGTGTCCCCAGCTATTGCAGGCCAGGATTATAGTGATCAGTAAAAACGTATATGTTGTTCTGGGGGGACATTCAATTACCAAAAATAGCAATACCCTGAATCTGGTGTCCAGCTTTTGCAGGCCAGTTTCATAGTGTCCGTCAAAACATATATTTTGCTCTGGGGTGAAATTCAATTGCCAAAATAGCAATACCCTGAATCTGGTGTCCCAGCTGTTTGCAGGCCAGGATTCATAATGTCGTCAAAACATATATTTTGTTCTTGGGTGAAATTCAATTTCCAAATATAGCAATGACCCTGAATCTGGTGTCCCAGCTGTTGCAGAAAGGATTCATAGTGTCCGTCAAAACATATATTTTGTTCTGAGTTGAAATTCAATTGCCAAAATAGCAATACCTGAATCTAATGTGTCCCAGCTGTTGCAGGCCAGAATTCATAGTGTTCGCAAAAACATATATTTTGTTCTGGGGTGACATTCAATTGCCAAAATAGCAATACCCTGAATCTGGTATCCCAGCTGTTGCAGGCCACATTTCCTAGTGTCCGTCAAAACATCTGTATTTTGTTCTGGGGTGACATTCAATTGCCAAACACCAATACCCTTAATCTGGTGTCCCATCTGTTGCAGGCCCGTTTCATAGTGTCCCGTCAAAGCATATATTTTGTTCTGGAGTGAAATTCAATTGCCAAAATCAAATACCTGAATCTGGTGTCCCAGCTGTTGCAGGCCAGGATTCATAATGTCCGTCAAGAACATATATTTTGTTCTGGGGGTGAAATTCAATTTACAAAATAGCAATACCCTGAATCTGGTGTCCAGCTGTTTGAGCCAGGATTCATAGTGTCTTCAAAACAAATATATTTTGTTCTGGGGATTGAAATTCATTTGCCAAAATAGAAATACCCATGAAACTGGTTGTCCCAGCTGTTGCAGGCAGGATTCATAGTGTCCGTAAAAAACATATTTTGTTCTGGGGTGACATTCAATTGCCAAAATAGCAATACCCTGAATCTGTTGTCCCAGCTGTTGCAGGCCACGTTTCATAGTGTCCATCAAAACATATATTTTGTTCTGGGGTGAAATTCAATTGCCAAAATAGCAGTACCCTGAATCTGGTGTCCCAGCTGTTGCAAGCCAGGATTCTTAGTGTCAGTCAAAACATATATTTTGTTCTGGGGTGAAAATCAATTGCCAAAATAACCAATACCCTGAATCTGTTGTCCCAGCTGTTTGCAGGCCAGGATTCATCGTGTCCGTCGAAACATCTATTTTGTTCTGGTGAAATTCAATTGCCCAAAATAGCAATACCCTGAATCTGGTGTCCCAGCTTTTGCAGGCCAGGATTCATAGTGTCTGCAAAAACATATATTTTGTTCTGGGGTGACATTCAATTGCCAAAATAGCAATACCCTTAATCTGGTGTCCCAGCTGAAGCAGGCCACGTTTTATAGTGTCCGTCAAAACATATATTTTGTTCATGGGTGAAATTCAATTGCCAAAATAGCAATACCCTTAATCTGGTGTCCCAGCTGTTGCAGGCCAAGTTTCATATTGTCCGTCAAAAAATATATTTTGTTCTGGGGTGAAAATCAATTGCCAAAATAGCAATACCCTGAATCTGTTGTCCCAGCTGTTGCAGGCCAGGATTCATCGTGTCCGTCAAAACATCTATTTTGTTCTGAGGTGAAATTCAATTGCCAAAATAGCAATACCCTGAATCTGGTGTACCAGCTGTTGCAGGCCAGGATTCATAGTGTCCCCAAAACATATATTTTGTTCTGGGGTGACATTCAATTGCCAAAATAGCAATACCCTTAATCTGGTGTCCCAGCTGTTGCAGGCCACGTTTCATAATGTCCGTCAAAACATATATTTTGTTGTGGGGTTAAATTCAATTGCCAAAATAGCAGTACCCTGAATCTGTTGTCCAAGGTGTTGCAGGCCAGGATTCATAGTGTCCGCAAAAACATATATTTTGTTCTGGGGTGACATTCAATTGCCAAAATAGCAATACCCTTAATCTGGTGTCCCAGCTGTAGCGTCCACATTCCTTAGTGTCCGTCAAAACATATATTTGTTCTTGGGTTAAATTCAATTGCCAAAATAGCAATACCCATCAAATCTGGTGTCTACAGCTGTTGCAGGCCAGGATTCATAGTTTTCCCAAAAACATATATTTTGTCCTGGGGTGAAATTGGTATAAAAATATATTACCTTAGTCCCGGGTATCTGGCTATTCAGGCCAAAATTCATAGTGTCATAAAAACATAATATTTTGTTACGGGGTTGAAATTAGAGTACCAAGAAATAGCAATACCCTGAATCTGGTGTGAAAACTGTTGCAGGCCAAGATTATTTTGTCATAAAGGCAGCCTTATTTACATTCAGGGTGAGAAATTGGTTATAGAAATAGCAATACCCTGAATCTGGTGTCCCAGCTGTTGCAGGCCAGAATTCATAGTGTCGTAAAACATATATTTGTTCTGAGATTGAAATTTAATTGCCAAAAATAACCAATACCATAAATCAGTGGTTTCAGCTGGCTGTAAAGTATGGTGTCCGCCAAAACGGCACATTTGTTGAGGGTGGTAGTACCAAAATAAACCTCGCCAATCAGTGGTATCAGCCACTTGGCGCAAGAGTATAATGAGTCCGCCAAAACATATATTTGTTTGGGGTGAAATTAATTACCAAAAACCATAGCCTGCAGATACGGTGTCCCAACTATTTGCAGACCAAGATTCGTAGTATCCATCAAAACATTATATTTTGTTACGGGTGAAATTAGTACCAAGAGCAGCCACCCTGAATCGGTATTGGCTATTTGCAGACCAAGATTCGTAATTGTCCATAAACAAACATATTTGTTCTGAGTTGAAATTCAGTATAAGTAGCAATACCGTAATCAGTGGTATCAATATGGCCAGCAGTATAATAAGTCCATGAACGTATATTTTTGTTCGCAGATTGAAATTCAATTGCCAAAATAGCAGTACCCTGAATCTGGTGTCAGCTGTTATGAATAGGAATTCATGAGTGTCCATAAAAACATATATTTTGTTCTGAGGACAGAATTTGTTGCCAGAGCCAGCAGCCCTCTAGTCTAATTATTAGCTATTTGCCAGACCAGGAATTCTTACTGTCCGTAAACATATTTTGTTCTGAGTTGAAATTCAATTGCCAAAAATAGCAATACCATGAATCTGGTCATTAACTATTTGCAGACCAAGATTCATGGTGTCCATAAAGAACAACCATAATTGTTCTGGAGATTTGAAATTCCAATTTGCTGAAACCAGCGGCCTGAATCTGGTGGCACCAGCTGTTGCAGATAAATTCTGAGTGTCATCAAAACATATATTTTGTTCTGGAATTGAGAAATTCAATTGCCAAAAATAACTGTACCCAACAGAATCTGGTGTCCCAACTGGCCGCAGAATAGAGATTCATGAAAGTGTCATAAAACATATATTTTGTTCTGAGGTCAAATTAGTATAAAAAAATAATAGCCTGCAGATCTGGTATTGTATTTTATGAATAGAATTCATAGTGTCCAAAGCAAAACATACATATTTGTTCTGAGTTGAAAATCAATTGCCAAAACCAATGTCCTAGTCTGGTGTCCCAGCTGTTTATAGACCAGAATTCATAGTGTCCATAAAAACATATATTTTGTTCTGAGTTGAAATTCATTGCCAAAATAGCAATACCCTAGAATCTCTAGTGTCCCAGCTGTTGTAAGGCCAAGGGTCATAGTGTCCATCAAAAACAACCCTTATTTGTTCTGGGGTGAGTAGTACCAAAATAACTGTACACCATGTGAGTGTAGTTTCAATATGGCTAGCCAAGTACCAATAAGTAAACAGTATATTTTGTTGATTTGAAATTAGTGCCAAAGCCAGACACCATAGTCCCCAATTGTCCCAGCTGGCTACGGTAGAGATTCATAGTGTCCATCAGAACATATTTTGTTTGGGATTGAAATTAGTATAAATGCTGTACCATGTCAGTGGTATCCCAGACTGTATCCCAATAAAGTATAATAAGGAATCCATGTAGAAACAGCATATTTTGTTGGGGTGAAATTAATTGCAAAATAATATACTGAATCTAATTAATCCCAGCTATTTGCAGACCAAATTCAATTGTCATCAAAACTGTATATTTTGTTCAGGGTGAAATTCAGTATAAAATAGCAATGCCCACTAGATCTGGTGTCCCGGCTGTTGCAGACCAGGGTCACACTGTCCAGCAAAGCAGCATATTTTGTTGGGGTGAAATTTAATTGCCAAAACCAGCAGCCTGTAGATCTAGTGTCCCCTTTGTTTGCAGGCCAAATTCGCCAGTGTCCATCAAAACATATTTGTTCTGAGTTGAGAATTCAGTATAAAAATAATAGCCCTGAAATCTAGTGTATAAGCTATTTATGAATAGTTATCAAGTGTCCAGCAAAACATATAGCCCATTCTAGATTGAAATTAATTGCCAAAATAGCAATACCTTTAGATCTAGTGTCCCAACTATTTTGCAGACCAAGATTCGTAATTGTCCCTTAAGAACATGTATTTTTGTTCACAGGGTGAAATTGGTACCAAAATATGTGCAGAATCTGGTGTCCCAGCTGACTGAGCCAAGATTCCTTAGTGTCCGACAAACAACATATTTTGTTCTGGGTGAAAATCAGTATAAAAGAGCAATGTCCATAGTCTGGTGTCCCCAGCCTGAATAAAATTCCTTAGTGTCATAAAAACATATTTTTGTTCAAGGGTGATAATTGCAAAATAAGCAATGCCCTGATCTAGATGTCCCAGCTAATTGTGAGCCAAATTCCTTAGTGTCCGTAAAAACATATATTTTGTTCTAGGATGAAATTCAGTACCAAAAATAGCAGCTACCATAAATCAGTGGTTTCAGCTATATTTGTAAGAGTATAATAAGGAAGCGCCAAAACATGTATTTTGTTGAGGGTTAAATTCAGTATAAAATAGCAGTACCCTGAATCTGGTGTCCCAGCTGTTGCCAGATAAATTCATAGTGTCATAAAACATTATATTTGTTCTGGGGTGAAATTTAGTACCGAGTATGGCCACCATGTCAGATTTCATTTATTGCAGCAAGTATGGTGTCCATCAAACAGCATATTTTATTACAGGTGAAATTAATTATAAAAGTATATGAATCTGGTGTCACGCAGCTGTTGAATGAATTCGTAGTGTCACTCAAAAACATATATGTGTTTTGTTCTGGGGTTAGGTGGGTACTTGAATGACGTGCCGCAGATGCAGTTGATACAGCTGTTGCAGACTAGAGATTCATACTGTCCTTAAAACATATATTTGTTCCTAGGGTGAAATTCAGTATGAAATAGCAATACCCTGAATCTGGTGTCCCAGCTGTTGCAGACCAAGATTCATGAGTGTCCTTCAAAAACATATATTTGTTACGAGATTGAAATTTAATTGCCAATAATATTTTCATGAAATCAGTGGTTTCAGCTATTATTGTGAGTATAATAGTGTCAGCCAAGCATTTTATTTTGTTGAGGAATTGAAATTCAGTAAAATAGAAATACCATAAATCAGTAATTGTATGTACTTGGCTAATAGTATAATAAGGTCCGCCAAACATATATTTGTGTTCAGGATTGAAATTGTAGTATAAACCAGCAGTACCCTGAATCTGGTATTAGCTGTTGCAGGCCAGATTATAGTGTCCATCAAAACAGTATATTTTTGTTCACGGGGTGAAATTAGTACAAAACTAGCAATGCCCACAGATACGGTGTCCGGCTGTTGCAGGCCAGAATTCAGTGTCAGCAAACATATATTTTGTTCTGGAATTGAAATTCAATTTATGAAATTAGCAATACCATAAATCAGTGAGGAGGGTATCAGCTATGGCTAATAAGAATATAATAGAGTCAGCCAAAACCTTGTATTTTGTTCCTGAGATTGAAATTCAATTGCCAAATAGCAGTACCCTGGTCTGGTGTGTCCCAGCTGTTGCGAATAGAATTCCTTCAATTAATCCGTAAAACATATATTTGTTCTGAGTTAGAAATTCAATTGCCAAAAATAGCAATACCCTGAATCTGGTATTAGCTATTTCAGATTAATTCCCTTCTGTCCATCAAAAACATGTATTTTGTTCTGGGGTGAAATTAGTACCAAAAATATGGCCTGTGAATCTGGTGTCCCAACTGGCGCATAGTGTCCGTCAAAAACATATATTTTGTTCTGGGGTGACATTCAATTGCCAAAATAGCAATACCCTGAATCTGGTGTCCCAGCTGTTGCAGGCCAGGATTTCATAGTGTCCGTCAAAAACATATATTTTGTTCTGGGGTGAAATTCAATTGCCAAAATAGCAATACCCTGAATCTGGTGTCCCAGCTGTTGCAGGCCAGGATTTCATAGTGTCCGTCAAAAACATATATTTTGTTCTGGGGTGACATTCAATTGCCAAAATAGCAATTCCCTGAATCTGGTGTCACCAGCTGTTTGCAGGCCAGCAGTTCATAGTGGCCCGCCAAAACATATATTTTGTTCTGGGGTGACATTCAGTTGCCAAAAATAGTGATACCCTGAATCTGGTGTCCCAGCTAGTTGCAGGCCACATTTCATAGTGTCCGTCAAAACATATATTTTGTTCTGGGGTGAGCATTCAATTGCCAAAATAGCAATACCCTGAATCTGGTTGTCCAGCTGTTGCAGGCCAGGATTCATAGTGTCCATAAAAACATATATTTTGTTCTGGGGGTGACATTCAATTGCCAAAATAGCAATACCCTGAATCTGGTGTCCCAGCTGTTGCAGGCCAGGATTTCATAGTGTCCGTCAAAAGCATATATTTTGTTCTGGGGTGAAATTCAATTGCCAAAATAGCAATACCCTGAATCTGGTGTCTCAGCTGTTGCTGGCAAACGTTTAATAGTGTCACGTCAAAAACATATATTTTGTTCTGGGGTGACAATTCAATTGCCAAAATAGCAATACCCTGTATCTGGTGGTCCCAGCTGTGGCTGGCCAGGAGTATCTTAGTGTCCGCTAAAAACATATATTTTGTTCTGGGGTGAAATTCAATTGCCAAAATAGCAATACCCTGAATCTGGTGTCCCAGCTGTTGCAGGCCAGGATTCATAGTGTCCGCAAAAACATATATTTTGTTCTGGGGTGACATTCAATTGCCAAAATAGCAATACCCTGAATCTGGTGTCCCAGCTGTTGCAGGCCAGGATTCATAGTGTCCGTCAAAAACATATATTTTGTTCTGGGGTGAAATTCAATTGCCAAAATAGCAATACCCTGAATCTGGTGTCCCAGCTGTTGCAGGCCAGGATTCATAGTGTCCGTCAAAAACATATATTTTGTTCTGGGGTGAAATTCAATTGCCAAAATAGCAATACCCTGAATCTGGTGTCCCAGCTGTTGCAGGCCAGGATTCATAGTGTCCGTCAAAAACATATATTTTGTTCTGGGGTGAAATTCAATTGCCAAAATAGCAATACCCTGAATCTGGTGTCCCAGCTGTTGCAGGCCAGGATTCATAGTGTCCGTCAAAAACATATATTTTGTTCTGGGGTGACATTCAATTGCCAAAATAGCAATACCCTGAATCTGGTGTCCCAGCTGTTGCAGGCCACGTTTCATAGTGTCCGTCAAAAACATATATTTTGTTCTGGGGTGAAATTCAATTGCCAAAATAGCAATACCCTGAATCTGGTGTCCCAGCTGTTGCAGGCCAGGATTCATAGTGTCATAAAAACATATATTTTGTTCTGGGGTGACATTCAATTGCCAAAATAGCAATACCCTGAATCTGGTGTCCCAGCTGTTGCAGGCCAGGATTCATAGTGTCCGTCAAAAACATATATTTTGTTCTGGGGTGACATTCAATTGCCAAAATAGCAATACCCTGAATCTGGTGTCCCAGCTGTTGCAGGCCAGGATTCATAGTGTCCGTCAAAAACATATATTTTGTTCTGGGGGTGACATTCAATTGCCAAAATAGCAATACCCTGAATCTGGTGTCCCAGCTGTTGCAGGCCAGGATTCATAGTGTCCGTCAAAAACATATATTTTGTTCTGGGGTGACATTCAATTGCCAAAATAGCAATACCCTGAATCTGGTGTCCCAGCTGTTGCAGGCCAGGATTCATAGTGTCCGTCAAAAACATATATTTTGTTCTGGGGTGAAATTCAATTGCCAAAATAGCAATACCCTGAATCTGGTGTCCCAGCTGTTGCAGGCCAGGATTCATAGTGTCCGTAAAAACATATATTTTGTTCTGGGGTGACATTCAATTGCCAAAATAGCAATACCCTGAATCTGGTGTCCCAGCTGTTGCAGGCCAGGATTCATAGTGTCCGTCAAAAACATATATTTTGTTCTGGGGTGACATTCAATTGCCAAAATAGCAATACCCTGAATCTGGTGTCCCAGCTGTTGCAGGCCAGGATTCATAGTGTCCGTCAAAAACATATATTTTGTTCTGGGGTGAAATTCAATTGCCAAAATAGCAATACCCTGAATCTGGTGTCCCAAGCAATACCCTGAATCTGGTGTCCCAGCTGTTGCAGGCCAGGATTCATAGTGTCCGTAAAAACATATATTTTGTTCTGGGGTGACATTCAATTGCCAAAATAGCAATACCCTGAATCTGGTGTCCCAGCTGTTGCAGGCCAGGATTCATAGTGTCCGTCAAAAACATATATTTTGTTCTGGGGTGACATTCAATTGCCAAAATAGCAATACCCTGAATCTGGTGTCCCAGCTGTTGCAGGCCAGGATTCATAGTGTCCGTCAAAAACATATATTTTGTTCTGGGGTGAAATTCAATTGCCAAAATAGCAATACCCTGAATCTGGTGTCCCAGCTGTTGCAGGCCAGGATTCATAGTGTCCGTCAAAAACATATATTTTGTTCTGGGGTGACATTCAATTGCCAAAATAGCAATACCCTGAATCTGGTGTCCCAGCTGTTGCAGGCCAGGATTCATAGTGTCCGTCAAAAACATATATTTTGTTCTGGGGTGAAATTCAATTGCCAAAATAGCAATACCCTGAATCTGGTGTCCCAGCTGTTGCAGGCCAGGATTCATAGTGTCCGTCAAAAACATATATTTTGTTCTGGGGTGAAATTCAATTGCCAAAATAGCAATACCCTGAATCTGGTGTCCCAGCTGTTGCAGGCCAGGATTCATAGTGTCCGTCAAAAACATATATTTTGTTCTGGGGTGACATTCAATTGCCAAAATAGCAATACCCTGAATCTGGTGTCCCAGCTGTTGCAGGCCAGGATTCATAGTGTCCGTCAAAAACATATATTTTGTTCTGGGGTGAAATTCAATTGCCAAAATAGCAATACCCTGAATCTGGTGTCCCAGCTGTTGCAGGCCAGGATTCATAGTGTCCGTAAAAACATATATTTTGTTCTGGGGTGAAATTCAATTGCCAAAATAGCAATACCCTGAATCTGGTGTCCCAGCTGTTGCAGGCCAGGATTCATAGTGTCCGTCAAAAAACATATATTTTGTTCTGGGGTGACATTCAATTGCCAAAATAGCAATACCCTGAATCTGGTGTCCCAGCTGTTGCAGGCCAGGTTTCATAGTGTCCGTCAAAAACATATATTTTGTTCTGGGGTGAAATTCAATTGCCAAAATAGCAATACCCTGAATCTGGTGTCCCAGCTGTTTGCAGGCCAGGATTCATAGTGTCCGTCAAAAACATATATTTTGTTCTGGGGTGACATTCAATTGCCAAAATAGCAATACCCTGAATCTGGTGTCCCAGCTGTTGCAGGCCAGGATTCATAGTGTCCGTCAAAAACATATATTTTGTTCTGGGGTGACATTCAATTGCCAAAATAGCAATACCCTGAATCTGGTGTCCCAGCTGTTGCAGGCCAGGATTCATAGTGTCCGTCAAAAACATATATTTTGTTCTGGGGTGAAATTCAATTGCCAAAATAGCAATACCCTGAATCTGGTGTCCCAGCTGTTGCAGGCCAGGATTCATAGTGTCCGTCAAAAACATATATTTTGTTCTGGGGTGACATTCAATTGCCAAAATAGCAATACCCTGAATCTGGTGTCCCAGCTGTTGCAGGCCAGGATTCATAGTGTCCGTCAAAAACATATATTTTGTTCTGGGGTGAAATTCAATTGCCAAAATAGCAATACCCTGAATCTGGTGTCCCAGCTGTTGCAGGCCAGGATTCATAGTGTCCGTCAAAAACATATATTTTGTTCTGGGGTGAAATTCAATTGCCAAAATAGCAATACCTCTGAATCTGGTGTCCCAGCTGTTGCAGGCCAGGATCTCATAGTAGTCCGCCATTAAACATAGATTTTGTCTTCTTGGGTGAAATTCAATTCCCAAAATAGCAATACCTCTGAATCTGGTGTCCCAGCTGTTGCAGGCCAGGATTCATAGTGTCTCGTTCAAACATATATTTTGTTCTGGGGTTAAATTCGCTACAAAATAGCACATACCCTGAATATGGTGCTTGTCAGCTGTGGCAGGCAAACAGGATTCATAGTGTCCTGTCAAAACACATATTTTGTTCGCGGTGAAATTCACTGGCATAAATAGCAACACCCTGAATCTAGTGTCCCAGCTGTTGCAGGCCAGGATTCATATAGTGTCCGCAAAAAACATATTTTTTTTTTCTGGGGTGAGACATTCAATTGCCAAAATAGCAATACCCTCTGGGAATCTGGTGTCCCAGCTGTTGCAGGCCACGCTTCATAGTGTCCGTCATGTTATATATTTTGTTTCTGTGGTCAAATTCACTCAAGCCAAAATAGCAATACCTTGAATCTGGTGTCCCAGCTGCTGCAGGCCACGCTCATCATAGTATTCGCCAAACACATATATTTATTTCTGGGGTGAAATTGACATGCCAAAATAGCAATACCCGGAATCTGGTGTCCCAGCTGTTGCAGGCCAGGGTTTCATAGTGTCCGGTCAAAACATATATTTTGTTCTGGGGTGAAATTCAACTGCCAAAATAGCAATACTCTTGAATCTGGTGTCCCATCTGTTGCAGGCCAGGGGATTCATAGTGTCCTCGTAAAAACATATATTTTGTTCTGGGGTGACATCTCAATTGCCAAAATAGCCATATCCCTGAATCTGGTGCTGTCCCAGCTGCAGGCCAGGCTTCATAGTGTCCACAAAACATATATTTTGCTCTGGGGTGAAATTCACCTGCCAAAATAGCAATACTCTGAATCTAGTGTCCCAGCTGTTGCAGGCCAGGATTCATAGTGTCCCAAAACATATATTTTGTTCTTGGGGTGACATCTAACTGCCAAAATAGCAATACCTCTGAATCTGGTGTCCCAGCTGTTGCAGGCCAGGATTCATAGTGTCCGCAAAATATATATTTTTTGTTCTGGGGTGACATTCAATTGCCAAAATAGCAATACTCCTTAATCTGGTGTCCCAGCTGTTGCAGGCCACGCTGCCATAGTGTCCGTCAAAACATATATTTTGTTCTGGGGTGAAATTCACTTGCCAAAATAGTAATACCCTGAAACTGGTGTCCCAGCTGTTGCAGGCCAGGATTCATAGTGTCTGCAAAAACATATATTTTGTTCTGGGGTGACATCTCAATTGCCAAAATAGGGGCAGTACCCTGGAATCTGGTGTCCCAGCTAAGTTGCAGGCCAGTGGATTCAGTAGTCTGTCAAACATATATTTTGTTCTGGGGTGACATTCAATTGCCAAAATAGCAGTACCCTGAATATGGTGTTTCAGCTGTGGCAGGCCAGGATTCATAGTGTCCGTCAAAACATATCTTTTGTTCTGGGGTGAAATTCACTTGCCCAAATAGTAATACCCTTAAACTGGTGTCCCAGCTGTTGCAGGCCAGGATTCATAGTGTCCGCAAAAACATATATTTTGTTCTGGGGTGACATTCAATTGCCAAAATAGCAGTACCCTGAATCTGGTGTCCCAGCTGATGCAGGCCACGTTTCATAGTGTCCGTCAAACATATATTTTGTTTTGGGGTGAAATTCAATTCCCAAAATATCAATACCCTGAATCTGGTGTCCCAGCTGTGGCAGGCCAGGATTCATAGTGTCCGCAAAAAAAAATATTTTGTTCTGGGGTGACATTCAATTGCCAAAATAGCAATACCCTTAATCTGGTGTCCCAGCTGTTGCAGGCCACGTTTCATAGTGTCCGTCAAAACATATCTTTTGTTCTGGGGTGAAATTCACTTGCCAAAATAGTAATACCCTGAAACTGGTGTCCCAGCTGTTGCAGGCCAGGATTCATAGTGTCTGCAAAAACATATATTTTGTTCTGGGGTGACATTCAATTGCCAAAATAGCAATACCCTGAATCTGGTGTCCCAGCTGTTGCAGGCCACGTTTCCTAGTGTCCGTCAAAACATATATTTTGTTCTGGAGTGACATTCAATTGCCAAAATAGCAATACCCTGAATCTGGTGTCCCAGTTGTTGCAGGCCACGTTTCATAGTGTACGTCAAAACATATATTTTGTTCTGGGGTGCAATTCAATTGCCAAAATAGCAATACCCTGAATCTGGTGTCCCAGCTGTTGCAGGCCACATTTCATAGTGTTCGTCAAAATATATATTTTGTTCTGGGGTCAAATTCAATTGCCAAAATAGCAATACCCTGAATCTGGTGTCCCAGCTGTTGCAGGTCACGCTTCATAGTGTCTGTCAAAACATATATTTATTTCTGGTGTGAAATTCGATTGCCAAAATAGCAATACCCTGAATCTGGTGTCCCAGCTGTTGCAGACAAGAATTCATAGTGTCCGCAAAAACATATATTTTGTTCTGGGGTGAAATTCAATTGCCAAAATAGCAATACCCTGAATCTGGTGTCCCAGCTGTTGCAGGCCACGTTTCATAGTGTACGCAAAAATATGTATTTTGTTCTGGGGTGACATTCAATTGCCAAAATAGCACTGCCCTGAATCTGGTGTCCCAGCTGTTGCAGGCCACGTTTCATAGTGTCCGTCAAAACATATATTTTGTTCTGGGTGAAATTCAATTGCCAAAATAGCAGTACCCTGAATCTGGTGTCCCAGCTGTTGCAGGCCAGGATTCATAGTGTCCTCAAAAACATATATTTTGTTCTGCAGTGACATTCAATTGCCAAAATGGCAATGCCCGGAATCTGGTGTCCCAGCTGTTGCAGGCCCTGTTTCATAGTGTCCGTCAAAACATATATTTTGTTCTGGGGTGAAAATGAATTTCCAAAATAGCAATACCCTGAATCTGGTGTCCCAGCTGTTGCAGGCCAGGATTGATAGTGTCCATCAAAACATATATTTTGTTCTGGGGTGAAATTCAATTGCCAAAATAGCAATACCCTGAATCTGGTGTCCCAGCTGTTGCAGGCCACGTTTCATAGTGTCCGTCAAAACATATATTTTTTTCTGGGGTGAAATTCAATTGCCAAAATAGCAATTCCCTGAATCTATTGTCCCAGCTGTTGCAGGCCAGGATTTATAGAGTCCGCAAATACATATATTTTGTTCTGGGGTGACATTTAATTGCAAAAATAGCAATACCCTGAATCTGGTGTCCCAGCTGTTGCAGGCCACGTTTCATAGTGTCCGTCAAAATATATATTTTGTTCTGGGGTGAAATTCAATTGCCAAATTAGCAATACCCTGAATCTGGTGTCCCAGCTGTTGCAGGCCAGGATTCTTAGTGTCCGTCAAAAAATATAGTTATTTCTGGGGTGAAATTCAATTGCCAAAATAGAAATACCCTGAATCTGGTGTCCCAGCTGTTGCAGGCCAGGATTCATAGTGTCCGCAAAAACATATATTTTATTCTGTGGTGACATTCAATTGCCAAAATAGCAATACACTGAATCTGGTGTCCCAGCTGTTGCAGGCCACGTTTCATAATGTCCGTCAAAACATATATTTTGTTGTGGGGTTAAATTCAATTGCCAAAATAGCAGTACCCTGAATCTGTTGTCCAAGGTGTTGCAGGCCAGGATTCATAGTGTCCGCAAAAACATATATTTTGTTCTGGGGTGACATTCTTTTGCCAAAATAGCAATACCCTTAATCTGGTGTCCAAGCTGTAGCAGTCCACATTTCATAGTGTCCGTCAAAACATATATTTTGTTCTTGGGTTAAATTCAATTGCCAAAATAGCAATACCCTGAATCTGGTGTCCTAGCTGTTGCAGGCCAGGATTCATAGTTTTCCCAAAAACATATATTTTGTCCTGGGGTGACATTCAATTGCCAAAATAGCAATACCCTTAATCTGGTGTCCCAGCTGTTGCACACCAGGATTCATAGTGTCCGCAAAAACATATATTTTGTTCTGGGGTGACATTCAATTGCCAAAATGGCAATACCCTGAATCTGGTGTCCCAGCTGTTGCAGGCCACGTTTTATAGTGTCCGTCAAAACATATATTTTGTTGTGGGGTAAATTCAATTGCCAAAATAGCAATACCCTGAATCTGATGTCCCAGCTGTTGCAGGCAAGGATTCATAGTGTCCGCAAAAACATATATTTTGTTCAGGGATGACATTCAATTGCCAAAATAGCAATACCCTGAATCTGGTGTCCCAGCTGTTGCAGGCCACGTTTCATAGTGTCCGTCAAAACATATATTTTGTTCTGGGATGACATTCAATTGCCAAAATAGCAATACCCTGAATCTGGTGTCCCAGCTGTTGCAGGCCACGTTTCATAGTGTCCGTCAAAACATATATTTTGTTCTGGGGTGAAATTCAATTGCCAAAATAGCAATACCTTGAATCTGGTGTCCCAGCTGTTGCAGGCCAGGATTCATAGTGTCCGCAAAAACATATATTTTGTTCTGGGGTGACATTCAATTCCCAAAATAGCAATACCCTGAATCTGGTGTCCCAGCTGTTGCAGGCCACGTTTCATATTGTTTGTCAAAATATGTATTTTGTTCTGGGGTAAAATTCAATTGCCAAAATAGCAATTCCCTGAATCTAGTGTCCCAGCTGTTGCAGGCCAGGATTCATAGTGTCCGAAAAAACATATATTTTGTTATGGGGTGACATTCAATTGCCAAAATAGCAATACCCTGAATCTGGTGTCCCAGCTGTTGCAGGCCACGTTTCATAGTGTCCGTCAAAACATATATTTTGTTCTGGGGTGACATTCAATTGCCAAAATAGCAATACCCTGAATCTGGTGTCCCAGCTGTTGCAGGCCAGGATTCATAGTGTCCCCTAAAACTTATATTTTGTTCTGGGGTGACATTAAATTGCCAAAATAGCAATACCCTGAATCTGGTGTCCCAGTTGTTGCAGGCCACGTTTCATAGTGTCCGTCAAAACATATATTTTGTTCTGGGGTGAAATTCAATTGCCAAAATAGCAATACCCTGAATCTAGTGTCCCAGCTGTTGCAGGCCAGGATTCATAATGTCCCCAAAAACATATATTTTGTTCTGGGGTAACATTCAATTGCAAAAATAGCAATACCCTTAATCTGGTGTCCCAGCTGTTGCAGGCCAAGTTTCATATTGTCCGTGAAAACATATATTTTGTTCTGGGGTGACATTCAATTGCCAAAATAGCAGTACCCTGAATCTTGTGTCCCAGCTGTTGCAGGCCAGGATTCATAGTGTCCTTCAAAACATATATTTTGTTCTGGGGTGACATTCAATTGCCAAAATGGCAATGCCCTGAATGTGGTGTCCCAGCTGTTGCAGGCCACGTTTCATAGTGTCCGTCAAAACATATATTTTGCTCTGGGGTGAAATTCAATTGCCAAAATAGCAATACCCTGAATCTGGTGTCCCAGCTGTTGCAGGCCAGGATTCATAGTGTCCGCAAAAACATATATTTTGTTCTGGCGTGACATTCAATTGCCAAAATAGCAATAACCTAAATCTGGTGTCCCAGCTGTTGCAGGCCAGGATTCATAGTGTCCGAAAAAAAATATATATTTTGTTCTGGGGTGACATTCAATTGCCAAAATAGCAATACCCTGAATCTGGTGTCCCAGCTGTTGCAGGCCAGGATTCACAGTGTCCGTCAAAACATATATTTTGTTCTGGGGTGAAATTCAATTGCCAAAATAGAAATACCCTGAATCTGGTGTCCCAGCTGTTGCAGTCCAGGATTCATAGTGTCCGCAAAAACATATATTTTGTTTTGGGGTGACATTCAATTGCCAAAATAGCAATACCCTTAATCTGGTGTCCCAGCTGTTGCAGGCCACGTTTCATTGTGGCCGTCAAAACACATATTTTGTTCTGGGATAAATTCAATTGCCAAAATAGCAGTACCCTGAATCTGGTGTCCCAGCTGTTGAAGGCCAGGATTCATTGTGTCCGCAAAAACATATATTTTGTTCTGGGGTGACATTCAATTGCCAAAATAGCAATACCCTGAATCTGGTGTCCCAGTTGTTGCAGGCCACGTTTCATAGTGTACGTCAAAACATATATTTTGTTCTGGGGTGCAATTCAATTGCCAAAATAGCAATACCCTGAATCTGGTGTCCCAGTTGTTGCAGGCCACGTTTCATAGTGTACGTCAAAACATATATTTTGTTCTGGGGTGCAATTCAATTGCCAAAATAGCAATACCCTGAATCTGGTGTCCCAGCTGTTGCAGGCCACGTTTCATAGTGTCCGTCAAAATATATATCTTGTTCTGTGGTCAAATTCAATTGCCAAAATAGCAATACTCCTGAATCTGGTGTCCAGCTGTTGCAGGCCACTCTCTTCATAGTGTTCGTCAAAAACATATATTTATTTCTGGGGTGAAATTGATTGCCAAAATAGCAATACCCTGAATCTGGTGTCCCAGCTGTTGCAGACAAGAATTCATAGTGTCCGCAAAAACATATTTTTTGTTCTGGGGTGAAATTCAATTGCCAAAATAGCAATACTCCTGAATCTGGTGTCCCAGCTGTTGCAGGCCACGTTTCATAGTGTACGCAAAAATATGTATTTTGTCCTGGGTGACATTCAATTGCCAAAATAGCACTGCCCTGAATCTGGTGTCTCAGCTGTTGCAGGCCACGTTTCATAGTGTCCGTCAAAACATATATTTTGTTCTGAGGTGAAATTCACTTGCCAAAATAGAAATACCCTGGAAACCGGTGTCCCAGCTGTTGCAGGCCAGGATTCATAGTGTCCGCAAAAACATATATTTTGCTCCTACGGTGACATTCAATTGCCAAAATGGCAATACCCAGAATCTGTTGTCCCAGCTGTTGCAGGCCACGTTTCATAGTGTCCGTCAAAACATATATTTTGTTCTGGGGTGAAATTCAATTTCCAAAATAGCAATACCCTGAATCTGGTGTCCCAGCTGTTGCAGGCCAGGATTCATAGTGTCTGTCAAACATATATTTTGTTCTGGGGTGAAATTCAATTGCCAAAATAGCAGTACCCTGAATCTGGTGTCCCAGCTGTTGCAGGCCAGATTCATAGTGTCCTCAAAAACATATATTTTGTTCTGGAGTGACGTTCAATTGCCAAAATGGCAATACCTCTGAATCTGGTGTCCCAGCTGTTGCGAGGCCCTGTTTCATAGTGTCCGTCAAAAACATATATTTTGTTCTGGGGTGAAAATGAATTTCCAAATAGCAATACCCTGAATCTGGTGTCCCAGCTGTTGCAGGCCAGGATTGATAGTGTGCATCAAAACATATATTTTGTTCTGGGGTGAAATTCAATTGCCAAAATAGCAATACCCTGAATCTAGTGTCCCAGCTGTTGTAGGCCAGGATTCATAGTGTCCGTAAAAACATATATTTTGTTCTGGGGTGAAATTCAATTGCCAAAATAGCAATACCCTGAATCTGGTGTCCCAGCTGTTGCAGGCCACGTTTCATAGTGAACGTCAAAATATATATTTTGTTCTGGGGTGAAATTCAATTGCCAAAATAGCAATACCCTGAATCTGGTGTCCCAGCTGTTGCAGGCCAGGATTCATAGTGTCCGTCAAAACATATATTTTGTTCTGGGGTGAAATTCAATTGCCAAGATAGCAGTACCCTGAATCTAGTGTCCCAGCTGTTGCAGGAAAGGATTCATAGTGTCCGTCAAAACATATATTTTGTTCTGGGGTGAAATTCAATTGCCAAAATAGCAATACTCCTAAATCTGGTGTCCCAGCTGTTGCAAGCCAGGATTCATAGTGTCCGTCAAAACATCTATTTTGTTCTGAGGTGAAATTCAATTGCCAAAATAGCCAATACCCTGAATCTGGTGTCCCAGCTGTTGCAGGCCAGGATTCATAGTGTCCAGCCAAAACATATATTTTGTTCTGGGGTGAAATTCAATTGCCAAAATAGCAATACCCTGAATCTGGTGTCCCAGCTGTTGCAAGCCAGATTCATAGTGTCCGTCAAAACATATATTTTGTTCTGGGGTGAAATTCAATTGCCAAAATAGCAATACCTCTGAATCTGTTGTCCCAGCTGTTGCAGGCCAGGATTCATAGTGTCCCCAAAAACATATATTTTGTTCTGGGGTGACATTCAATTGCCAAAATAGCAATACTCTTAATCTGGTGTCCCAGCTGTTGCAGGCCACGTTTCATAGTGTCCGTCAAAACATATATTTTGTTCTGGGGTGAAATTCAACTTGCCAAAATAGCAATACCCTGAATCTGGTGTCCCAGCTGTTGCAGGCAAGGATTCATAGTGTCCGTCAAAACATATATTTTGTTCTGGGGTTAAATTCAATTGCCAAAATAGCAATACCTTGAATCTGGTGTCCCAGCTGTTGCAGGCCAGGATTCATAGTGTCCGCAAAACATATATTTTGTTCTGGGGTTACATTCAATTGCCAAAATAGCAGTAACCTGAATCTGGTGTCCCAGCTGTTGCAGGCCCCGTTTCATAGTGTCCGTAAAAACACATATTTTGTTCTTGGGTTAAATTCAATTGCCAAAATAGCAATACTGGTGTCCCAGCTGTTGCAGGCCAGGATTCATAGTGTCTGCAAAAACATATATTTTGTTCTGGGGTGACATTCAATTGCCAAAGTGGCAATACCCTGAATCTGGTGTCCCAGCTGTTGCAGGAAAGGATTCATAGTGTCTGTCAAACATATATTTTGTTCTGGGGTTAAATTCAATTGCCAAAATAGCAATACCCTGAATCTGGTGTCCCAGATGTTGCAGGCCACGTTTCATAGTGTCCGTCAAAACATATATTTTGTTCTGTGGTGAAATTCAATTTCCAAAATAGCAATACCCTGAATCAGGTGTCACAGCTGTTGCAGGCCAGGATTCATAGTGTCTGTCAAAACATATATTTTGTTCTGGGGTGACATTCAATTGCCAAAATAGCAATACCCAGAATCTGGTGTCCCAGCTGTTGCAGGCCACGTTTCATAGTGTCCGTCAAAACATATATTTTGTTGTTGGGTGAAATTCAATTTCCAAAATAGCAATACCTTGAATCTGGAGTCCCAGCTGTTGCAGGCCACGTTTCATAGGTTCCGTCAAAACATATATTTTGTTCTGGGGTGAAATTCAATTGCCAAAATAGCAATACCCTGAATCTGGTGCCCCAGTTGTTGCAGGCCAGGATTCATAGTGTCTGCAAAAGCATATATTTTGTTCTGGGGTGACATTCAATTGCCAAAATAGCAATACCCTTAATCTGGTGTCCCAGCTGTTGCAGGCCACGTTTCATAGTGTCCGTCAAAACATATATTTTGTTCTGGGGTGAAATTCAATTGCTAAAATAACAATACCCTGAATCTGGTGTCCCAGCTGTTGCAGGCCAGGATTCATAGTGTCCTCAAAAACATATATTTTGTTCTGGGGTGACATTCAATTGCCAAAATAGCAATACCCTTAATCTGGTGTCCCAGCTGTTGCAGGCCACGTTTCATAGTGTCTGTCAAAACATATATTTTGTTCTGGGGTTAAATTCAATTGCCAAAATAGCAATACCCTGAATCTGGTGTCCCAGCTGTTGCAGGCCAGGATTCATAGTGTCCGCAAAAACATATATTTTGTTCTGGGGTGACATTCAATTGCCAAAATAGTAATACCCTGAATCTGGTGTCCCAGCTGTTGCAGGCCACGTTTCATAGTGTCCGTCAAAATATTTATTTTGTTCTGGGGTCAAATTCAATTGCCAAAATAGCAATACCTTGAATCTGGTGTCCCAGCTGTTGCAGGCCAGGATTCATAGTGTCCGCAAAAACATATATTTTGTTCTGGGGTTACATTCAATTGCCAAAATAGCAGTAACCTGAATCTGGTGTCCCAGCTGTTGCAGGCCCCGTTTCATAGTGTCCGTAAAAACACATATTTTGTTCTTGGGTTAAATTCAATTGCCAAAATAGCAATACTGGTGTCCCAGCTGTTGCAGGCCAGGATTCATAGTGTCCGCAAAAATATATATTTTGTTCTGGGGTGACATTCAATTGCCAAAATAGCAATACCCTGAATCTGTTGTCCCAGCTGTTGCAGGCCACGTTTCATAGTGTCCATCAAAACATATATTTTGTTCTGGGGTGAAATTCAATTGCCAAAATAGCAGTACCCTGAATCTGGTGTCCCAGCTGTTGCAAGCCAGGATTCTTAGTGTCAGTCAAAACATATATTTTGTTCTGGGGTGAAAATCAATTGCCAAAATAGCAATACCCTGAATCTGTTGTCCCAGCTGTTGCAGGCCAGGATTCATCGTGTCCGTCAAAACATCTATTTTGTTCTGAGGTGAAATTCAATTGCCAAAATAGCAATACCCTGAATCTGGTGTCCCAGTTGTAGCAGGCCACGTTTTATAGTGTCCGTCAAAACATATATTTTGTTCATGGGTGAAATTCAATTGCCAAAATAGCAATACCCTTAATCTGGTGTCCCAGCTGTTGCAGGCCACGTTTCATAGTGTCCGTCAAAAAATATATTTTGTTCTGGTGTGAAATTCAATTGCCAAAATAGCAATACCCTGATTCTGGTGTCCCAGCTGTTGCAAGCCAGGATTCATAGTGTCCGTCAAAACATATATTTTGTTCATGGGTGAAATTCAATTGCCAAAATAGCAATACCCTGAATCTGGTGTCCCAGCTGTTGCAGACAAGAATTCATAGTGTCCGCAAAAACATATATTTTGTTCTGGGGTGACATTCAATTGCCAAAATAGCAATACCCTTAATCTGGTGTCCCAGCTGTTGCAGGCCACGTTTCATAGTGTCCGTCAAAACATATATTTTGTTCTGGGGTGAAATTCAATTGCCAAGATAGCAGTACCCTGAATCTAGTGTCCCAGCTGTTGCAGGAAAGGATTCATAGTGTCCGCAAAAACATATATTTTGTTCTGGGGTGACATTCAATTGACAAACTGGAAATACCCTGAATATGGTGTCCCAGCTGTTGCAGGCCACGTTTCATAGTGTCCGTCAAAACATATATTTTGTTCAGGGGTGAAATTCAATTGCCAAGATAGCAGTACCCTGAATCTAGTGTCCCAGCTGTTGCAGGAAAGGATTCATAGTGTCCGTCAAAACATATATTTTGTTCTGGGGTGAAATTCAATTGCCAAAATAGCAATACCCTGAATCTGGTGTCCCAGCTGTTGCAGGCCAGGATTCATAGTGTCCGTCAAAACATATATTTTGTTCTGGGGTGAAATTCAATTGCCAAAATAGCAATACCCTGAATCTGTTGTCCCAGCTGTTGCAGGCCAGGATTCATAGTGTCCCCAAAAACATATATTTTGTTCTGGGGTGACATTCAATTGCCAAAATAGCAATACCCTTAATCTTGTGTCCCAGCTGTTGCAGGCCACGTTTCATAGTGTCCGTCAAAACATATATTTTGTTCTGGGGTGAAATTCAATTGCCAAAATAGCAATACCCTGAATCTGGTGTCCCAGCTGTTGCAGGAAAGGATTCATAGTGTTCGCAAAAACATATATTTTGTTCTGGGGTGACATTTAATTGCCAAAATGGCAATACCCTTAATCTGGTGTCCCAGCTGTTGCAGGCCACGTTTCATAGTGTCCGTCAAAACATATATTTTGTTCTGGGGTGAAATTCAATTGCCAAAATAGCAATACCCTGAATCTGGTGTCCCAGCTGTTGCAGGCAAGGATTCATAGTGTCCGTCAAAACATATATTTTGTTCTGGGGTTAAATTCAATTGCCAAAATAGCAATACCTTGAATCTGGTGTCCCAGCTGTTGCAGGCCAGGATTCATAGTGTTCGCAAAAACATATATTTTGTTCTGGGGTGACATTCAATTGCCAAAATAGCCATACCCTGAATCTGGTGTCCCAGCTGTTGCAGGCCAGGATTCATAGTGTCCGCAAAAACATATATTTTGTTCTGGGGTGACATTCAATTGCCAAAATAGCAATACCCTGAATCTGGTGTCCCAGCTGTTGCAGGCCACGTTTCATAGTGTCCGTCAAAATATTTATTTTGTTCTGGGGTCAAATTCAATTGCCAAAATAGCAATACCTTGAATCTGGTGTCCCAGCTGTTGCAGGCCAGGATTCATAGTGTCCGTCAAAACATATATTTTGTTCTGGGGTGAAATTCAATTTCCAAAATAGCAATACCCTGAATCAGCTGTCCCAGCTGTTGCAGGCCCCGTTTCATAGTGTCTGTCAAACATATATTTTGTTCTGGGGTGAAATTCAATTGCCAAAATAGCAATACCCTGAATCTGGTGTTCCAGCTGTGGCAGGCCACGATTCATAGTGTCCGTCAAAACATATATTTTGTTCTGGGGTGAAATTCAATTGCCAAAATAGCAGTACCCTTAATCTGGTGTCCAAGCTGTTGCAGGCCAGGATTCATAGTGTCCGCAAAAACATAAATTTTGTTCTGGGGTGACATTCAATTGCCAAAATAGCAATATCCTTAATCTGGTGTCCCAGCTGTTGCAGGCCACGTTTCATAGTTTCCGTCAAAATATATATTTTGTTCTGGGGTGAAAACTCAATTGCAAAAAAGGCAATACCCTGAATCTGGTGTCCCAGCTGTTGCAGGCCAGGATTCATAGAGTCCGTCAAAACATATATTTTGTTCTGGGGTGAAATTCAATTGCCAAAATAGCAATACCCTGAATCTGGTGTCCCCGCTGTTCCAGGCCAGGATTCATAGTGTCCGCAAAAATATATTTTGTTCTGGGGTGACATTCAATTGCCAAAATAGCAATACCCTGAATCTGGTGTCCCAGCTGTTGCAGGCCACATTTCATAGTGTCCGTCAAAACATATATTTTGTTCTGGGGTGAAATTCAATTGCCAAAATAGCAATACCCTGAATCTGGTGTCCCAGCTGTTGCAGGCCAGAATTCATAGTGTCCGCAAAAACATATATTTTGTTCTGGGGTGACATTGAATTGCCAAAATAGCAATACCCTGAATCTGGTGTCCCAGCTGTTGCAGGCAACGTTTCATAGTGTCCGTCAAAACATATGTTTTGCTCTGGGGTAAAATTCAATTGCCAAAATAGCAATACCCTGAATCTGGTGTCCCAGCTGTTGCAGGCCAGGATTCATAGTGTCCATCAAAACATATATTTTGTTCTGGGGTGAAATTCAATTGCCAAAATAGCAATACCCTGAATCTGGTGTCCCAGCTGTTGCAGGCCACGTTTCATAGTGTCAGTCAAAACATATATTTTGTTGAGGGGTGAAATTCAATTGCCAAAATAGCAGTACCCTGAATCTGGTGTCCCAGCTATTGCAGGCCAGGATTCATAGTGTCCGCAAAAACATATATTTTGTTCTGGGGGGACATTCAATTGCCAAAATAGCAATACCCTGAATCTGGTGTCCCAGCTTTTGCAGGTCACGTTTTATAGTGTCCGTCAAAACATATATTTTGCTCTGGGGTGAAATTCAATTGCCAAAATAGCAATACCCTGAATCTGGTGTCCCAGCTGTTGCAGGCAACGTTTCCTAGTGTCCGTCAAAACATATATTTTGTTCTTGGGTGAAATTCAATTTCCAAAATAGCAATACCCTGAATCTGGTGTCCCAGCTGTTGCAAGAAAGGATTCATAGTGTCCGTCAAAACATATATTTTGTTCTGGAGTGAAATTCAATTGCCAAAATAGCAATACCCTGAATCTAGTGTCCCAGCTGTTGCAGGCCAGAATTCATAGTGTTCGCAAAAACATATATTTTGTTCTGGGGTGACATTCAATTGCCAAAATAGCAATACCCTGAATCTGGTGTCCCAGCTGTTGCAGGCCACATTTCCTAGTGTCCGTCAAACATATAGTTTGTTATGGGGTGACATTCAATTGCCAAAATAGCAATACCCTTAATCTGGTGTCCAATCTGTTGCAGGCCACGTTTCATAGTGTCCGTCAAAACATATATTTTGTTCTGGAGTGAAATTCAATTGCCAAAATAGAAATACCCTGAATCTGGTGTCCCAGCTGTTGCAGGCCAGGATTCATAATGTCCGTCAAAACATATATTTTGTTCTGGGGTGAAATTCAATTTACAAAATAGCAATACCCTGAATCTGGTGCCCCAGCTGTTGCAAGCCAGGATTCATAGTGTCCTTCAAAACATATATTTTGTTCTGGGGTGAAATTAATTTGCCAAAATAGTAATACCCTGAAACTGGTGTCCCAGCTGTTGCAGGCCAGGATTCATAGTGTCCACAAAAACATATATTTTGTTCTGGGGTGACATTCAATTGCCAAAATAGCAGTACCCTGAATCTGTTGTCCCAGCTGTTGCAGGCCACGTTTCATAGTGTCCATCAAAACATATATTTTGTTCTGGGGTGACATTCAATTGCCAAAATAGCAGTACCCTGAATCTGTTGTCCCAGCTGTTGCAGGCCAGGATTCATCGTGTCCGTCAAAACATCTATTTTGTTCTGAGGTGAAATTCAATTGCCAAAATAGCAATACCCTGAATCTGGTGTCCCAGCTTTTGCAGGCCAGGATTCATAGTGTCTGCAAAAACATATATTTTGTTCTGGGGTGACATTCAATTGCCAAAATAGCAATACCCTTAATCTGGTGTCCCAGCTGTAGCAGGCCACGATTTATAGTGTCCGTCAAAACATATATTTTGTTCATGGGTGAAATTCAATTGCCAAAATAGCAATACCCTTAATCTGGTGTCCCAGCTGTTGCAGGCCACGTTTCATAGTGTCCGTCAAAAAATATATTTTGTTCTGGGGTGAAATTCAATTGCCAAAATAGCAATACCCTGATTCTGGTGTCCCAGCTGTTGCAAGCCAGGATTCATAGTGTCCGTCAAAACATATATTTTGTTCATGGGTGAAATTCAATTGCCAAAATAGCAATACCCTGAATCTGGTGTACCAGCTGTTGCAGGCCAGGATTCATAGTGTCCCCAAAAACATATATTTTGTTCTGGGGTTACATTCAATTGCCAAAATAGCAATACCCTTAATCTGGTGTCCCAGCTGTTGCAGGCCACGTTTCATAGTGTCCGTCAAAACATATATTTTGTTCTGGGGTGAAATTCAATTGCCAAGATAGCAGTACCCTGAATCTAGTGTCCCAGCTGTTGCAGGAAAGGATTCATAGTGTCCGTCAAAACATATATTTTGTTCTGGGGTGAAATTCAATTGCCAAAATAGCAATACCCTGAATCTGGTGTGCCAGCTGTTGCAAGCCAGGATTCATAGTGTCCGTCAAAACATCTATTTTGTTCTGAGGTGAAATTCAATTGCCAAAATAGCAATACCCTGAATCTGGTGTCCCAGCTGTTGCAGGCCAGGATTCATAGTGTCCGCCAAAACATATATTTTGTTCTGGG
>JAKVIS010001256.1:0-36067 GCA_033119425.1 Bufotes viridis
GGCGCCACCTCCAGTGTGTTTAACAAAGACATGTACAAGGGACCTTAAGAGTCTGACCCTCTATGGGAATCAACGGGTATTAACTAAAACATATAAAACGAGTGTCCTCCCAATAGAGACAGTGACCCCAGCTACATGTACTTTTGTTAGTTTACAGACCACCCTGGGAGACATAAACCCTTCACTATGGTCACAGGGCTTAATTATGACACGGGCCTGATTGGGATTGCACACCTATCACACATCTTAAACCAGGTGCCACAATCGTATTTGGTGCAGCACCACTGTCCAAGGAAAGATTGAGGGGCTACGGCCAATGATAGAAGAATTTCTGAAAAAGGGAATTCTCGAGGAGGTGATTTCACCTTACTCACCCTAATCAATCCTGTGACAAAGGCAGATGGTGACTACCCGCTTTGGTCCAGGATTTGAGGGCAATCAACAATCTCATTAAGTACTCCATAGCTCCCGGTGGTTCCTGGGATGTCACAAACTCTCCCTTCCTCCATCCCCTCGCTGGAAAGGCCGTCTCTGCCGTATTTAGCGTGATTGATTTGAAAAATGCTTTCTTCAATCCCAGTTGCAGAGAGATACCCGACTTATTTTTTGCTTTTTCCTTGAGGGACGTCAACTGATCCTGGGGTCTATTGTCTGTGAGGCGTGCTCTCAAACAAGATTTGGAATATGCCTTTGATAAACCCGCTGTGGGAGTCGCTCTGGTAGACAGCGGTGCGGGTGCAGTTTAGAGGCAAAACAAGGAGTCCAGATTGTGCATCAAACAGTGTTTTATTCACACTTGCACACCAGAAATGAAAACAGTCTCTTGGTGACAGTTCACACACAACAGAAATCATGTGGCAAAACCAAAAACAGGCCAACACAGGGTCCAGTCACCTTGGGTGGTTTAAGTGCGGGTTCACACCTAGCAGTCGGTTCAGCCGCAGGCGATTCCTCCTTCAGGTTGCAGGAAACACCACCTTGCTGAGCTCCGTCCTCCAGCACAGAGAACTCCTCAGCCCTGTTAGCAGGCTCCAGGATAATCACACCCTCAGACACAGCTGCTGGCTGCGTTATATACCCAGCCCAAAACATGGACTGGACCGTGGGGAGCAGCCACCCACCCTACTCTTTAGCTGCTCCCAGTAAGAGCCGGCCCGGATCGGCTTTGCAGCCATGCTATTTAACAGAGCAGCACTAGCTGCTGCAGACCAAAAACCCGGCTCTTACCTCACCGAGGCCAGCAACCTCGGTGACACGTACCTGCTATCAAATACAACACCTTGCACTCTCTTACACACCCCTTTGTTCAGCCCTGAGGGGTGAACACACGTGAGGCAGTGGACGCGGGACAGGGCATCTGCGTTGCCCTGCAAGCGGCCTGCCCTGTGTTCCACAGAGAATTTGAAATTCTGAAGAGATAGGAACCACCTGGTGACCCGAGCATTCCTCTCCTTGGCCTGACTCATCCATTTGAGGGGAATGGTCGGTCACCAGACAGAACCTCCTCCCTAACAAGTAGTAGCGGAGAGATTCGAGTGCCCACTTGATAGCCAGGCACTCCCTCTCCACTATACTGTATCTGGACTCGGCGGGATTGAGCTTACGGCTCAGGAAGACAACGGGATGTTCTTCCCGTTGACCTCCTGAGACAGTACCGCACCGAGGCCTACCTCCGAGCGTCGGTCTGTACGACAAACTCCTTGTTGAAGTCGGGTGTCACCAAAACCGGGGACCCACACAGGGCCGACTTCAACGCGGCGAAGCCTCCTCCGCCTTCTCACTCCAGCTAACCCTCCCAGACTTTCGCCCCTTCAACAGGTCTGTCAACGGCGCTGCTATTGTGGCAAAGTGGGGCACAAACCTCATGTAGTAACCTACAATCCCCAGGAACGACTTTACCTGCCTGGTGGTGACCGGTCGGGGCCAGTTACGAATGGCCTCTACCTTGGTTACCTGAGGTTTGATGACTCCCGCCCAATTACATATCCCAGATATTTTGTCTCCTCTAACCCTATGGAGCACTTCTTTGGGTTAGCGGTCAGTCCGACTTTCCTCAGGGCATCCACTACCGCCTGCACCTTGGGTAAATGGCTTTCCCAGTCGGTGCTGTGGATGACTACATCATCTAAGTAGGCCGAGGCGTACCGGCGATGTGGTCGCAGCACTATGTCCATTAACCTTTGGAAAGTGGCGGGGCGCCATGCAGGCCAAAGGGTAACACCTTGTAGTGATACAGGCCCTGCGAGGTAACAAATGCGGTTTTTCCTTAGCCGACTCCGTTAAGGGTACCTGCCAGTACCCTTTGGTGAGGTCTAGCACAGAAAAATAACGGGCTTGCCCTAAACTCTCAACAAGCTCGTCTACCCGGGGCATGGGATACGCATCAAACTTGGACACTTCATTTAACTTGCGAAAATCGTTGCAGAACCATAGCGTCCCATCCGGCTTAGGTATTAGGACTATGGGACTGGCCCACTCACTCTTCGACTCCTCAATGACATCGAGCTTCAACATTAACTGTACTTCCTCCGCGATGGCCCGTCGCCGAGCCTCGGGTACCCGGTATGGTTTTAACCGGATCTTGGCCTGAGGCTCAGTGGCGATGTCATGTTGGATGAGAGACGTGCGGCCAGGGAGGTCGAGAACACATCCGTGTTCCGACTGATGAACTCCTGACTTCCTGAACTTGTTTGGAAGACAGGCTGTCTGCAATTTTACCGTGGTTACTGCTTCACAGGCCTCGAACTGTGGGGCTGGACCCTTTCACCTAGAAGCCCTGGCCGGGGGCTGTGGTCGTCGGCCGTGTCCCTATCTTTCCAAGGCTTAAGTAAATTCACGTGGTACACCTGCTCCGGCTTGCGCCGCCTGGCTGGTGTACTTTGTAATTACTTCCCTACCTTCTCGATCACCTCATAGGGGCCCTGCCACCTAGCTAGGAATTTGCTGTCAAGGGTGGGTACCAGAACCAACACTCGATCTCCCGGATTGAAGCCCGTACCCGAGCCTGACGATTATACACCCTACTCTGGGCTTGTTGTGCTGCCTCCATATGCTCCCGGACCAGCGGCAACACCCTTTCTATCCGTTCCTGCATCTGGGTGACATACTCAATGACACTTTTGTGGGGGACAGGCTGTTGTTCCCATGCTTCCTTGGCGATATCCAACAGGCCCGAGGGTGTCTGCCATAAAGCAGTTCGAAGGGCGAGAACCCAGTAGAGGCCTGGGGTACCTCTCGCACTGCGAACATGAGATAGGGCAGAAGCAGGTCCCAGTCCTTCCCATCTCTAGACACCACCCTCTTTAACATATTTTTTAGAGTTTGGTTAAACCTCTCAACCAGACCGTCTGTTTGCGGATGAGTAAGCGGACGTCCGTAGCTGCTTTATACGCAACAATTTACACAGTTCCCTCATTACTTTGGACATAAAAGGGGTCCCTTGGTCTGTCAGAACCTCTTTTGGCAGGCCCACACGGGAAAACATCTCCATTAACTCTTTGGCAATGAGCTTAGCTGAGGTATGTCGCAGAGGCACCGCCTCCGGATACCGAGTGGCATAGTCGAGAACTACCAGAATGTGTTGGTGGCCCCTGGCGAGACTTTGGTACAGGCCCAATTAAATCCATAGCGATTCGCTCGAGCGGTACTTCAATAATTGGCAGAGGTACCAGAGGACTACGGAAATGTGGCTGGGGGCTAGTTATCTGACAGGTCGGACAGGACTTACAATAATTCTCTACCTCCTTGAACACACTGGGCCAATAAAACCGCTGCAGTATGCGGTCCTGGGTTTCTGCCACCCAGGTGTCCCCCAAGAACATGTTGGTGGGCAAGCTCCATGACAAGCTTGCGATACGCTGTGGGCACCACCAACTGCACTGTATTTTTTACTTTTCACAGTCTGGTCAGACTTCTGCCTTTAGCAGAAGTCTGACCAGAAGTTACTATACCATGGCAAGCAGGACGCTTCTGAAAGCGTCCTGCTGCCATGGTGACCATCACCCGCTGCCATTACAGAGCAGCGGGTGATGGAAGAGAGGTGAGCTCCCTCCCTCTACTATCCTATCCCGTCGGGGGCTGCAAAGGTACGGCAGCCCCCGATGGGAGAGGGAGGGAGCTCCCTCCATGTTAACACCTTCTATACCGCGGTCCGTACGGACCGCGGTATAGAAGGGTTAAACTGCTGACATCTGCAGCACAGATGTCAGCAGTTTATAGCAGGGGTCAGCAATGTGCTGACCCCTGCTATACCCACTAGACACCAGGGAAATCGATTGAACGGAGGCGGGCGGGGATCGCAATCGCGCCGCCCACCCGCAGCACCGCCCGCAATCCCCCTGCACCGCCCGGGGGACACTAATATGGCGGGGTGCAGGGGGTTAAAATTTACACTTTGGGGCATATTTTAGTCTCTGATCGCGCGGATCAGAGACTACAGATAGCGCAGCAAACCGCAGGTCTGAATTGACCTGCGGTTTGCTGCGATCGCTGACATGGGGGGTCACAGGACCCCCTGGGCATTGTGCCAAGATGCCTGCTGATTGATTTCAGCAGGCATCTTGTTCCGATCACCGCCACGTGCGCAGCGGTGATCGAATATTCACAGGGCGTACATGTACGCCCTTGGTCCTAAGTACCAGGACGCAAGGGCGTACATGTACGCCCTTCGTCCTTAAGGGGTTAAACACATTTGTCTTCTTTCTATCAGAGGTCAGGGCGGTTTTGAGGAAAAAGCTCCAGGAATTTTTACAGTTCAATGAATCGTCCTCATCAGATCCTTTGTTGCTGTGGGTCACACATAATGCCTTTATGAGAGGCCTAGTGATCCAACAAACGGCCAGGTATAATAAGGCCCGCAGGGAAAAAACATCTAAGCTTCTTACTAAAATTTCTGAATTAGAGGCTATACATAAAAAATCTCCAACCCCACAATCACTAGAATTACTATTGTCTGTGAGACGTGCTCTCAAACAAGATTATGAATATGCCTTTGATAAACCCGCTAAAGCCCTCAAAGTATCCTATTATGGTTCCTATAATAAAACTAGCAAAGTAATGGCCAATAGGGTCAAAGCAGCTAGGGTTAAGGCTAGAGTGACTTATTTACAGTCAAAACGGAATAATGAAAAAATAATCAACCCCCAACTGTTAGCCGATGAATTTAGCTCTTTTTACCATGCCCTTTACAATATTAAAGAGGATACCACAGTCCACCATCCCACTCCCTCAGAAATCCGGGACTTTCTCCATTCTGTGAAACTTCCTACATTGTCCGAGGAGCAATCCCTTCAATTGGAAGCTCCCATTACCGAACAAGAAGTAAATAAGGCCATCAAAGGCATTAAAAGGAACAAAGCCCCGGGCCCTGACGGATATGTTGGAGAATACTTCCAAGCATACAGCGAGACCCTTACCCCACTGCTAACTAAGGTGTACAACGCTGCTATGAGTAAGGGGAGTATGCCGGAAGAAATGCTCAAAGCTACTATAATTACCCTTCCCAAACCTGGGAAACCTCACAATGATCCTGCTAATTTTCGCCCCATTTCACTGCTAAATGCAGATGTTAAATTATACTCCAAAATTTTGGCCAATAGGCTTTTATCTATTTTACCTACAGTTATCAATGGGGACCAAGTGGGTTTCACTAAGGGCAAGCAGGCGCCTGATGGCACAAGACGTCTGATTAACCTTATCCATTGGGCAGATAAAAAGCGTATTCCATCTATATTGCTCTCCCTCGACGCAGAAAAAGCGTTTGATAGGGTTAATTGGACTTATGCCTTTGCCACAATGGAGCGTTTTGGCTTTGGGCCGGCCATAACTAGGGCGATTAGTGCGCTATATTCAAATCCGACGGCAAATGTTCTAGTAAACGGCATCCTGTCTAAACCATTTACTATAACTAACGGAACGCGTCAGGGGTGTCCGCTGTCTCCCTTGATCTTTACAATGGTGATGGAACCCCTAGCGGAAATGGTGAGGTCTGATCCCTGTATTTCAGGTATCAAAGTCCATGCTAGCGAGCATAAAATCAATTTGTTCACGGACGATGTGATTTTATTTCTCTCGAACCCAAGGCATTCCCTTCAATCTGTAGATAAGACCTTAGCAACGTTCAGCAAAATCTCATATTATAAAGTGAATGTCCACAAATCACAAATGCTCCCTATCCATATCAATACGAGGGAAAAGACTTTAATTATTGAACAAAATTTGTATCAATAGGCTTCTGGGTCAATCCCATACCTGGGCATACTCCTCACCCCGTCCACTTCACAATTGGTTAGGGCTAACTTTCCTCCCCTCATGAAGGCCTTAGAGTTGTAAATAGATAAAATAGCAAAATTTGAACCAAGTTGGTTGGGCAGAGTAGTATTATATAAGATGTTGATCCTTCCCAGGATCCTATATATTCTACGAACATTGCCCGTCCCTGTCCCTCGTGCAACTTTCCTTGCATTCCGAAAACAAATGAACAAATTTATATGGCATGGCGGTAATCATAGAGTAGCTTCTCAACTCATGATGAAATCCAAAACCAATGGGGGCCTAGGACTTCCAGATGTAGAGACATACTATACTGCCTTTCTACTGGATCAAGCTAAACACTGGGCTGACACGGTCACTTCGAAGCCTTGGGCAGGGCTGGAGTCAAAAATGACAGGGACGGGGCTACTTAGTTCTATTTTGGGATCACCACAATCGGTTCCCTTGCACTCCCCTTTGGTCCCTCCCACAGTGACTGCTACTCTGAACGCATGGCGGGTGGGATGTTCATCCATGGACAGATCAGCTCCTAAAAGCGTAGTACGATTTCGGTTAGATGCGTTACAAGCATTTATACCTAACCTCCAGATTGACAAGTGGAGGGACGCAGGAATTATTCACGCAGATGATATCTGCAAAGACTCTAGGGTACTATCGTTCCAGGAAATTCAAGACAGATTTCATCTTCCTAGCAGCGAAAGGTTTACATACCATAGACTTTCCTCCTTTATGGTTGTCGGGTTTCCTACTACGCTGGAGACGCCGACAGCTATGGCTGACTTACTGGCTTTAGAGAGACCTAACAAACAAAAAGGGGTTAAATATCTATACCTGCCCCTAACACACAATATATCATTTAGTAAACATAAGGCCATGACAAACTGGGAGAAGGATCTCTCAATTTCTAAATCTGATAATGACTGGAAAAAGGCGTTACGCTGGGCCTACTCCTCCACAAAATGTGCTGTTTATTGGGAACAATATTGTAAAATACTTTTGAGATGGTACTACACGCCGGTCAAACTAGCTCAATATTACCCAAATATTTCCCGTTTCTGTTGGAGAAAATGCGGGGAGAGTGGATCTCTGTTGCACATTTTCTGGTCGTGCTCAGTTATCCGACCCTTCTGGAGCAATATACAACTTCTCTTAAGTCGTTTAGGTCATCAGTTCATTCCATTTCTTCCAGAGACGGCTTTGTTGTTGTTTAATATTGAGTCTGCTCCCAAACACCTACAGTACTTTTTTGCCATATCTTCCATGCAGCCAGATTGGCAATAGCCATAAATTGGAAATCCTTGTCGGCTCCAGACATACAATCAGTTATTTCTACTGTTCACAATAGTTATATGTGCGAAAAAGTTCTAGCTAGACAAAGAGGGGCTCTTCGAGCATTCACAAGGGATTGGAGGAGATGGGAGGAAATTCACCCTGAAATTACACCCTGACTCTCGCCACATATCTTTATAGTAGACTTCATGCTCAGTTTCAGGGTTCTGGGGAGGGGAGAGATCCCACTTATTCATAGAACTTTGTTAAATATCTAGTGGGGTACTATAGTTGTCTCAATACGTAGTGGCACCTTCTGCTCTACTGGTTGGAAACAAAACCTGATGAACCTTGTTGTTTTTTGGTTTACTGTTTTTTTTTTTTTTTTTTGGTTATTCTCC
The DNA here is from genome assembly GCA_033119425.1 of Bufotes viridis. NCBI lineage: Eukaryota > Metazoa > Chordata > Amphibia > Anura > Bufonidae > Bufotes > Bufotes viridis. The sequence continues at coordinate 7,941 of JAKVIS010001256.1, forward strand.
TTTGTTTATTGAACTATGCTTCCTTATACATAATTTCTTTTTGCCTTCAACTACTCGCCTTTGGGTAGTCCGTACTGTATTGGTGGCCCTTGAGGCCTGCAGTTATTGATGCTGTACCTGTATTCTTCTCCTACGCCGGGTCAACATAAGAATATGATGGTGATGTTAGCCTTCTACGCCATATTGATTGGTCCACCTCTTTTAGGTATAGTTTGGAGACGTTTATTATATACTTCCGTGATTTATTGTACTTACTGTATTGATGTACGGCCTTCTGTTGAAACTTAATAAAAATTGAAATTAAAAAAAAATAAAGCATGAGAGTCTGCTGCATGACTTGGGGCTCAGACTGCTTGGCTGATTTGCAAGTGGATGAGGTGCTAGATAGCTGCCCATGGCCTTCAGGTGCCAACTCTGAGTTTTCAGCAGTGGACCGGGTGGGAGACAATGTGAAGGTATTGAAGGCACTATCAGCCACCCAATCTACTAGCGCATGTACATGCTCTGGCCTCACCATTCGTAGAGCGGCATACGGGCCTACTAAACAACGTGGAAGGCCCTGTCGTCTATGCAAACCTGATGAAAGTGTTTCATTTGGGCGTGTAGCTGGCACAGATCCACCACGTCTTCTCCCTGCAACAGGAGCCCCACCAAGACCAGCAGCACCACGACCATGGCCACGTCTCTTATTTGACACCCCCCTCATTCTTTTCGGTAGCCCCACGAAGTAACAAACAGATTTAATAAAACTTGTTCCCTGTCAGGTATGCTGTGCCCATGTCATAAACAGAAAAGATTGGTTTTGGTCACACCTCTATGTGACTGATGAATTTATTACACTTTGTGCCCTGCCTAATATGCCTGGCAGTGTGATAAAGATAAAAGATATTTCTAGGTCACATCACAATATGAGAAACAAATTTATTACACTGTGTGGCCTGCCCAATAGGCCCTGGCAGCGTGTTAAAGATAAAAGATTGGTTAAGGTCACAAGTTACTTTGAAAGATGTGAGGGGCACAGATCTCCCAACAATCGGTAGTACGCTTTTTTTCAACCACAATGTCCTAGTGGAATTTACTGATTTTATTTGATTTACAGTACAAGGCAATAAGGTACTTTATAGGAAAAAAGAGGATTTTTTTAAACCCCAGTGAAACAGATGGATTTACTAATTATTTTTCAGTATCAGATTGCCTGTGCAGGCAGAAGCTGGAATTTATTTCAACAAAATATATGATTAAGTCACCCACCAATGAAACTGACGGATGCATGTGAAATTCTTTCACTACACTAGCAGTAGTACAGAGCAGGTCACAAATTTACTTGGTGCCAAAAATTAACAGTTTTTTCCACAGGTTTGAACTTTGCAAAAACAGTATGAATGGAGCCTTTAGAGAGGTCTTAGAGTAAGGCCAACAATAAAGTCAATAAGTCTATTACCCGGACACTATAGCTCCAAATGATACAGGGACGTATTCCAAATTAAACAGGAATAGCTGGAAGCAATCTTCCTTGATGCCGCAGGAAGAATCTCTAGCGGGCAGATGGTTGACCTTTAGTCATCCGGTTGGATCTGCAAAGTGGCAATTCTGCGTCCGGCCTTGGTTCAGGGGAACTAAATGTAGCTTGAGCTTCTGAAGATTCTTCATGAGAGTACTCCTCTGGCTTAAGTGTAGCTATATTGGCTGTTGCAGGCACCGGAATGTTAAGCCATGGTGTAAGGATCCACTTTAGAGGATCTGGCTCTGAAATTAGTTTTTCGACTGTCTGCACTGGTCCGTCTGAAAGAGACGATTTTTCAGGCACTTGCGTTGTAGACTGAATCTCCTCTGTACTGGTTTCTTCTTGAAGAGTTTCTTCTTGAGTATCTCCTTCCTTGAGACACAACATAAGGCGGTTGCGATGCACTCCTTGTGGTCCTCTGTTCTCTTTGGTGATCTCATAAGTGTCAGTCTCTGGATTAAGAATAGCTGTAATGGTGTAAGGTTCTCTTTCCCATTTGCTATCCCACTAGCTGGTGCGATGGTTGTTTTTCAGCCACACATGGTCACCAATTTTAAAAGGTTCTGTCTAGCGGACTGATCATAGTCTCTTTGTTGTTTTTGGTGAGCATTCTCCATGCGGATCTGGACAATCTCTTTGGCATCAGCTAGGCATTTTTGATGCTCACTCACCCAATCTGTTTTTGGTAGAGGGTTGATTGAATCTGGAACTTGTACATCTAGGGTGTGATCTGCTGTCAATTTCACTTGACGACCAAACATCTGGAAAAATAGGGTGTACCCAGTGGAACAATGGATGGTATTAAGTATACATCAATTGAGGCAGTAGAGTAGGCCAATCACTTCTTGTAGCAGGTAGTACCGCTCTCAACATTTCAATCAAAGTTTGGTTCATTTTTTCACAAAGCCCATTACCTTGGGGATGGTAAGCTGTGGTCCGAATCTTTTGGCAATTGTGAAGTGAACACAGTTCTTGGAAAAGTTGGGTTTTAAAGGCAGATCCTTGATCTTTAAGGATTTTTTCAGGGCATCCATAGGGCAACAGGAAATTTTTCCAGAACACATTTGCAGTGGTTTTGGCTGTCAAGTCTTTAATAAGTACAGCTACAACAAATTTGGTGTTGGGGTCAATTACTGTCATAGAGTAGGTATATCTTAAGCGACTTGGGTCCAGCTTTACATGGTCAATGGCAACTATTTCTAACGGTGTTCGGCTTACAATGGGATGCAAGGGTGCTCTTTGGTCATGTCTTTCATTTCTTCCAACGGCACAGGTGGAACACTCAATTTTCAATGTCTCCTCTCATTCCAATCAAGTAGAATCTTCTGCAGATGGTATCTTCTGTTTTCTGCACGCCAAAGTGTCCTGATTTGTCATGTTACATTTCAAAAATGATTCTTGCGTCTCAACGCGGTATTAGGATTTGATACACCCTATTGTAGGTTAATGGGTGTAGGCTTCTCCTTAATAGTAGCCCCTTCTGCAGAAATAGTTGTTTTCTGTGTCTCCATAGTTTTAACAATTCTGGATCTGCATTCCTTCTGCGTATTCTTTCTGGTGTTCTTCCACTTGTAAGAAAATCCTGTAGTTTGCCTATTATTCTACTTTCTGATTGCAGCTTAATCCATCTTTTTTTTCAACTTGGGATTCCGGATTGTTCTGCTGATGGAGATTAAGGACTCTTTTACTTTTAATGGTAATGATGCCTTGTTGGGCAAAATATTTGTAGAAGGTGGGCATTTCCACTTCCTCCCACGCATCTTCCTGTCAGTAGGATCTTCTACAGTAGGCAGGTAAGATAAGGCATTTGCGTTCTCATTGCACTTGGCCGTTCTGTACTTTACAGTGAAGTTGTAGTTAGCAAGATGGAAGGCCCATCTTTGTTCCAAGGCTCCTAACTTGGCCGTGTTGAGATGTCCTAGTGGAATGTTGTCTGTATAGGCCACAAATGGTGTTGCTGCAAGATAGTCTTTAACCCCTTAAGGACACGGCCCTAATTCACCTTAAGGACCAGGCCATTTTTTCAAAATCTGACCACTGTCCCTTTAAGTGTGAATAACTTTGAAACGCTTTTACTTACCCAGGCCGTTCTGAGATTGTTTTTTCGTCACATATTCTTCTTTACAACACTACTAAAATTGGGTCAAAAAAGTTAATTTTTTTGCATAAAAAAATAGAATTTTTACCAAAAATTTGGAAAATTTAGCAAATTTTAAAGTTTCAGTTTCTCTACTTCTATAATACATAGAAATACCTCCCAAAAAAGGGATGATTTTACATTTCCCATATGTCTCCTTCATGTTTGGAGCATTTTGGAAATGCCATTTTATTTTTTGGGGATGTTACATAGCTTAGAAGTTTAGAAGCAAATTTTGAAATTTTTCTGAAATTTTCCAAATTCCACTTTTTATGGACCAGTCCAGGTCTGGAGTCACTTTGTGAGGCTTACATAATAGAAACCGCCCAAAAATCACCCCATTTTAGAAAGTACACCCCTCAAGGTATTCAAAGCTGGGTTTACAAACGTTGTTAACCCTTTAGGTGTTCCACCACAGTTCATGGAAGATGGAGAAACAATTTTGGAATTTAGAATTTTTGGAAAAATTTCCATTATAATCCATTTTTTCCAGTAATAAAGTGAGGGCTACCTGCCAAACAAAACTCAATATGGGTTGCCCTGATTCTCTAGTTTACAGAAACACCCCATATGTGGTCCTAAACTACTGTTTGGCCAAACGGGAGGACATTGAACGAGGGGAACGCCATATGGGTTTTGAATGGCAGATTTTGCAGGACTGGTTTTTAACACCATGTCCTATTGCAAGCCCCTGATGCACCCTAGCATAGAAATTCCAAAAAGTGACTCCATCTAAGAAAGTACACCCCTCAAGGTATTCAAAGCTGGGTTTACAAACGTTGTTAACCCTTTAGGTGTTCCACCACAGTTCATGGAAGATGGAGAAACAATTTTGGAATTTAGAATTTTTGGAAAAATTTCCATTATAATCCATTTTTCCAGTAATAAAGTGAGGGCTACCTGCCAAACAAAACTCAATATGGGTTGCCCTGATTCTCTAGTTTACAGAAACACCCCATATGTGGTCCTAAACTACTGTTTGGCCAAACGGGAGGACATTGAACGAGGGGAACGCCATATGGGTTTTGAATGGCAGATTTTGCAGGACTGGTTTTTTAACACCATGTCCTATTGCAAGCCCCCTGATGCACCCTAGCATAGAAATTCCAAAAAGTGACTCCATCTAAGAAAGTACACCCTCAAGGTATTCAAAGCTGGGTTTACAAACGTTGTTAACCCTTTAGGTGTTCCACCACAGTTCATGGAAGATGGAGAAACAATTTTGGAATTTAGAATTTTTGGAAAAATTTCCATTATAATCCATTTTTTCCAGTAATAAAGTGAGGGCTACCTGCCAAACAAAACTCAATATGGGTTGCCCTGATTCTCTAGTTTACAGAAACACCCCATATGTGGTCCTAAACTACTGTTTGGCCAAACGGGAGGACATTGAACGAGGGGAACGCCATATGGGTTTTGAATGGCAGATTTTGCAGGACTGGTTTTTTAACACCATGTCCTATTGCAAGCCCCCTGATGCACCCTAGCATAGAAATTCCAAAAAGTGACTCCATCTAAGAAAGTACACCCCTCAAGGTATTCAAAGCTGGGTTTACAAACGTTGTTAACCCTTTAGGTGTTCCACCACAGTTCATGGAAGATGGAGAAACAATTTTGGAATTTAGAATTTTTGGAAAAATTTCCATTATAATCCATTTTTTCCTGTAATAAAGTGAGGGCTACCTGCCAAACAAAACTCAATATGGGTTGCCCTGATTCTCTAGTTTACAGAAACACCCCATATGTGGTCCTAAACTACTGTTTGGCCAAACGGGAGGACATTGAACGAGGGGAACGCCATATGGGTTTTGAATGGCAGATTTTGCAGGACTGGTTTTTTAACACCATGTCCTATTGCAAGCCCCCTGATGCACCCTAGCATAGAAATTCCAAAAAGTGACTCCATCTAAGAAAGTACACCCTCAAGGTATTCAAAGCTGGGTTTACAAACGTTGTTAACCCTTTAGGTGTTCCACCACAGTTCATGGAAGATGGAGAAACAATTTTGGAATTTAGAATTTTTGGAAAAATTTCCATTATAATCCATTTTTCCTGTAATAAAGTGAGGGCTACCTGCCAAACAAAACTCAATATGGGTTGCCCTGATTCTCTAGTTTACAGAAACACCCCATATGTGGTCCTAAACTACTGTTTGGCCAAACGGGAGGACATTGAACAAGGGAACGCCATATGGTTTTTGAAAGGCAGATTTTACTGGACTGGTATATTTACACCATGTACCCTTTCAAGCCCCCTGCTGCACCCCTAGAGTAGAAACTCCATAAAAGTGACCCCATCTAGGAAACTACAGGATATGGTGGTTGTTGTTTTGGGACTATTTTAGGGTAAATTTGATTTTTGATTGCTCTATATTACACTTTTTTGAGGCAATATAGCAAAAATGGAAATTCTAAAATTGTTAATACATTTGCCATTCATTTTTGTGGAACACCTAAAGGGTTAACCAAGTTTGTAAAGTGATTTTTGAATACCTTGAGGGGTGTAGTTTCTTAGATGGGGTCACTTTTTGGAGTTTCTAGTCTAGGCTACATCAGGGGGCTTCTAATGGGACATGGTGTAAATAAACCAGTCCATCAAAATCTGCCTTCCAGAAACCATATGGTGTTCCCTTCGTTCTATGCCCTGCCTTGTGGCTATATAGCCATTTATGACCACATATGGGGTGTTTCTGCAAACTACAGAATCGGGGCAATAAATATTATTTTTTTTTACTGTTAACCCTTGCTTTATTACTGGAAAATATGGATTAAAATGGAAAATTTGCCAAAAATTGGGTTTTTGGCACAGTTTTTATTTTATTTTTTAACACTGCTCCTTTGAGGGGTTTGTTATAATGTTATTATTATAGGGCAGATTATTACGGACGTGCCGATACGTAATATGTCTACTTTCTTTGATTTATTCAGATTTCACACTAGATTTTTCTATTTGGAAAAAAATTAGATAATTTTACTATCTAAATAGCCCGGCAGCTGCATTTTTTTGGGGGGACTATATAATGTAGGGGCTCATTTTTTGCGGGATAAGATGGCGGTTTTATTGGCACTATTTGGGGTGCATACGACTTTTTGATCGCTCGCTATTACACTTTTTTGATGTTGGGTGACATAAATGGCTTTTTAAACACTGTTTTTATTTTTTATTTTTAACGTCGTTCATCCGAGGGGTTGGGTCTAATGTTATTTTTATAGGGCAGATTATTACGGACGCACCGATACCTAATATGTCTACTTTCTTTGATTTATTCAGATTTCACACTAGATTATCCTATTAGTAAAATGATCTGTTTTTTCCCAATCTAAATAGCCTGGCGGCTGCAGTTTTTTTTTGGGGGGACTATATAATGTAGGGGCTCATTTTTTGCGGGATGAGATGGCGGTTTTATTGGCACTATTTGGGGGTGCATACGACTTTTTGATCGCTCGCTATTACACTTTTTTGATGTTGGGTGACAATAAAAATGGCTTTTGGACATAAAAAAATAAATAAAAACTAAGTCGTTTTCCAAGGGGTTGGGTCAAATTTTATTTTTATAGAGCAAATTTTTACGAACGCGGCGATGCCCAATATTTATGGCTCTCAGACTTAGGAGACACTAAAACAGGCATCCTCAAAGCGGCCCTCAGATGTTGTAAAACTACAATTCCCACTATGCCTTGCTGATACCTGTAGCTGGGCATGCTGGGAGTTGTAGTTTTACAACAACTGGAAGGCCGCATTTTGAGGATGCCTGCACTAAAACTAATATTTTTGGGGAAAAAATTGTTTCTGTGCCTCCAAAGACTGAGAGCCATAGTTTTTATGTTCTCTAGGGGACTGTAGGGAATTATAAAAATTTAGAACTCCATGGAAGTGTGATACTCCCTGAAGCAATTGATAACGCAGAGGCCCGGATGATCGGGGCACGTGTCGCATTGAATGGTGGTGTCCTTCCGTATCCCCTCTTGCGACACACTCTGCACTTTTTTGGGTTCGTCCCTCTTTCCAGTATGGGGACCACACCTGGAAAGTGTTGGCCAGGGACGATCCGGGCGCCTCTAATTCCGAGGTACTCCGACCTGCTCTTTCCCGGTCTGAAAAGATCAGGTCCTTGAGGACTGCCTCATAGAATTGGAGGAAAGTCTCTGTGCTGCCAGCGCTCGGCATAGTACAAAAGCGTTGTACAAGGCAACCTGTACCATGTAGACCGCAACTTTTTTGTACCATGCCCGGGTTTTCCGCATGGCATTATATGGTTGGAGAACTTGATCAGACAGATCAACTCCACCCATATACCGATTGTAGTCGACGATACAATCGGGTTTGAGGACCGTTGCCGTGGATCCTCGCACAGAGACTGGGGTGATGCCGTTACCATGGATTGTGGTCAGCATAAGGACATCCCTCTTGTCCTTATATCTGACCAGCAACAGGTTGTCGCTGGTAAGGGCACGGGTCTCACCCCTGGGGATGGGTACCTGGAGGGGGTAGGTAGGAGGCCACGCTGATTTTTCCGCACGGTCCCACAAGCGAACGTGGATCTGGCGGCAAGGGACCTGAACAAGGGAATGCTGGTATAAAAGTTGTCCACGTACAGGTGGTAACCCTTATCCAGCAGTGGGTGCAAAAGGTCCCACACGATTTTCCCGCTAACACCCAGAGTGGGGGGACATTCTGGGGGTTCAATACGGGAATCTCGTCCCTCGTACACACGAAATTTGTAAGTGTACCCTGAGGTACTCTCACAAATTTTGTAGAGCTTCACGCCATACCTCGCTCGCTTAGTGGGAATGTATTGGCGGAAACTGAGTCTCCCCTTGAAAGCAACGAGAGACTCATCAATCGCCACCTCCCTTCCAGGTATGTAGGCCTGCGCGAATGCGGCCCCAAAGTGATCGATGATCGGCCGTATCTTGTACAGCCGGTCATAGGCAGGATCAGTTTGGGGGACATGCTGCATTATCTGCATAATGCAGGCATTTCCGTATGGCCTCAAACCTTGAGCGTGTCATGGCCATACTGTACAGTGGGGTCTGGTAGAGGACGTCCCCACTCCAGTATTGCCTGACACTGGGTTTTTGAACTAAACCCATATGCAGCACGAGGCCCCAAAGGTCCTCATTTCGGCTGCACTGACTGGCGTCCAGCCACCGGGTCTAGCCAAAAGGAACCTGGGTGCTGAGCGACGAACTGTTGGGCGTACAGATTCGTCTGCTCCACCATCAGATTCACCAGTGGGTCACTGAAAAAAAACTGAAATAGTCTATTTCAGTGAACCCCACTGTGGGAATCTGGATTCCAGGATTGCCAGCAAAATCCGGAATCACAGGCTCATAGTCCACTGGGGACACCAGCTAAGTTCACCGGTAGGGGGCTCCGGTGCGCTTATTTGGTGGGCCGGGAAACCAGTACGAGCCCCAGGGCTGCTCGTACTGGTGTGGGCCACAGGGTCCCTAGCATGTGGGGCCCTTGGCTCCGCCTGGCGGCGTCTCCGCCGCCTTGGGGGCTCATCATCATCAGATGATGATGAGGAGGATGCAGATGACAGGAGGAAGGTGGGGTCATCGTCATCCTCACTGGCGCTCTCGGTGTCGGAGAGCATCTGGGCGTATGCCTCCTCCACCGTGAACAGCTGGCGGGCCATGGGTGTGTGTGCGTGTATGTGCGTGTGTGTCAAACTTTATTGTATGTGCGTGTGTGTTGGGGCGGGTGTTCGCGTACTAATAAGAAAAAAAATGTTATGGGCAAGTTCAAACTTGCTGATCAGCTGTCCGGCACTGATCAGCAGTGGGTCGAGCGATGCGCTAACAGTGGCCGGACGCAAAGAGTGCCGGCCACAGTAAGCACACGAAAAAGTGGTGGCGGAGGGTGGTGGTGGGTGGCGGAGGGGTTAGCGGGTGGTTTGTGGCGGAGAAGGGAGGCGGAGGTTAGTGGCGGGTGGCGGAGGGGGTTAGCGGGTGGTTTGTGGCGGAGGTGGGTGGCGGAGGTGGGTGGCGGAGGAGGGAGGCGGGTGGTGGAGGGGTTAGCGGGTGGTTTGTGGCGGAGGGAGGTGGAGGGAGTTAGCGGGTGGTTTGTGGCGGAGGTGGGTGGCGGAGGCGGGTGGCGGAGGAGGAGGCGGGTGGTGGAGGGGTTAGCGGGTGGTTTGTGGCGGAGGGAGGTGGAGGGGGTTAGTGGGTGGTTTGTGGCGGAGGGAGGTGGTGGAGGGGGTTAGCGGGTGGTTTGTGGCGGAGGGAGGTGGTGGAGGGGTTAGCAGGTGGTTTGTGGCGGAGGGGGTGGCGGAGAAGGGAGGTGGGTGGCAGAGGTTGGTGGCAGAGGGTGGGGCGGCAGAGGGGGTAGCGGAGTGGGGGATCAGCACCCTGGGTGGGTTTAGGGGCGCACAGCTAAGTGCTGTGGACCCCAACCACCACAGGCAGCACAGCAAATAAACTTTTTTTTTTTTTTTGGGGGTTCCCTAAAACTAAACTGTCCCTTCTATCCCTGCCTAAACTACCTCTCCCTCACTGACCCTAACCTACCTGATGGGTGGGTGCAGGAGGGTGATGGGAGCCGAAGTAGGGGAGGTCACAGGAGCGGTCTTGTCCGGGCGGCGGCGGCAGCAGCAAGAGGAGGGGAGAGAGGAGCGACGGGAGTTTGAATCCGCCGCCTCTCCCCGACCAATCAGGAGAGATCACCGCCGCCACCGCCCCAAATCAAGAACGGTGATTGGTGGTGTGATATCACACCACCGATCACCGTTATTTTCCGGTTCATCAGGTCACCGCGGACCCGAATGAACCGGAAACGCAATAAACCGCAGGTCTGAATTGACCTGCGGTTTACTGCGATCGCCGATGCGGGGGGGTTACACGACCCCCCTCGGCATGTTAACATGGTTCCTGCTGCAAGATCGCAGCAGGAACCATGTTTCTAGCGCGTTTTTTTTTTTTACTACACGTGATTTAATACAGGGCGTATGGGTACGCCCTGTGTCCTTAAGGACTCGGACATTAGGGCGTACCCATACGCCCTGTGTCCTTAAGAGGTTACATTTTTCAGTGACGGTCCACACGAGTGCGAGGATTTCTAGCTTGAAAGAACTGTAGTTCTGGTCATTTCTCTCAGCTCCTCTAAGGGATCTGATAGCATAAGCGATTACTCTTTCTTTACCTTCGTGCACTTGAGACGGGTCGGCTCCCAGGCCTTTCTCACTGGCATCAGTGTAGAGATGGAATGGCTGCTGGTAATCTGGATATCCAATGACAGGGGGTTCAGTCAACTTCTTCTTTAGGAGTTGGAAAGCAATTTCTCTGTCCTCTGCATTTTCTGGTATTTCTTGGGAGTTCCTTTCAGAAGTTCTTGTATTGGCTCAGCAATCTGGGCGAAGTGAGGCATGAAATGTCTGTAGTATACCTCAAAACTAAGAAGGCTTCTCAACTCTTTCACTGTAATAGGAGTAGGCCAATTCCGGACTGCAGCTAACTTTTCTGGATCTGGTTTCACGCCTCCTGCGCTGACATGTCCCAGGTACTTGACTTCTGGTTTCAGCAGGAGGCACTTAGATGGTTTGATTTTGAGCCCATGTTTAATGAGGACTTGGATGACTTCTGCAAGATGTTAAATTGGTAAAAAACATTTTTCACTATCTTCAGGAGCCATAAGTACTTGCCAGTATCCACTGGTCAAATGAAGGCTAGAAAAGTAGGCTGAAGATCCTAAAGCTGTCAGTGATTCCTCTATTCATGGTAAAGGGTAGGCATTCTTGTGGGTGATTTGGTTAATTTTTCTTTAATCCACAGAGAATCTACTGTTACCATCTTTTTACGGACGAGAACTAGCGTTACCACCCATGGACTATGGCTGTCTTGGATGATATTGTAATCTTTCATTTCTCAGATCATTTGTTTCACAGATTGGTACATAGGTGGCGTCATAGACCGATACCTTTCCTTGATTGGAGGATGTGATTCGGTAGGGATGGTGTGTTTGATTACATTGACTTCTCCATAATCAGTAGAGTTTTACCAAAGGCTTGATGATGTTCCTTCACGATGTTTAAGACTCCTTCAATTTGGTCTTTGGGTGCAGATATGTCTCCCATGTTAAGTTCCTCCCACCATGATGCATGTGGAGTATGGTCTGGAGTACTCAGACTCTGAAGGAACTTTTCAGCAGTGACTGCAGGTACACTGAGAACATCTTGGAAAGTCACTTACAACAACTGAGCAACAGGGCAATCCTTAGTTAAAGTTATAGGATGATCAATTAAATTTATAATACGGATAGGCACTTTACCTTGGGATACAGTCACTAAGCTTCTTGTAGCTTGGACTAGCGGATGGTTTTCTAGGGGATGGCTTCTACCAGGGCTTGGTAATCTTGTCCTTGGATTCCGAGAACGGCTCGGCACCATAGGAGTGTTTCGGTTTTTGGTTTATGGATCACTGGTTGGTTTCCTCTGATACGGGCACAGCAAATCCCCCTTTCTCATTAGTGAATCTCTGTTGTGCAACACATGGATGGTCTGTTGTATCGTTTTCTTTGAACCAGGTGAAGCAGTAGGCATGGATTTGTGTAGTACTTCAAGCATCTCAGTGTAACAATTTCTAAAGACATTCATTTCTAGGACAACTGTAGAGCCACTATCGTCTCTAACTTGCAAAAAGTTAATACCTTGTCGGGGCAGTGTAGTTTCTCCTACTTGTATAGTTAGCTCCCAGTAACCATGGATTGGCACGGGTTTTTCCTTGCTGGCTGTAATATCCAACCAGGATTCTGCATAAGTTGACTCTGATCCTAGTATTTATCAAATGCAGGCTTTTGAATGGTGGTGACATGAGATCCAGTGTCCAATAAAGCAACAAAGGGGACCCCATTAATTCAGACAACTACTTCTGGACGGTATCCTACATATCTGGGGATCCAGTTGGGATCTTCTGGACCTATTGATTTACCTCCCGAGGGCGGTCCTTGGCCTCGAGGGTGGATCTTTAACCGCCAGCACATCGTTTCTCTATGGCCTGGCTTTTGGCAGTATGTACAAATGGGTCGCTTACGGGTATTAAATCGGTCAGTGGGGCATCCGCCAGAACTTCCGGGAGATATATCTTTGTAATCAGGAAGGAAATGGTTCCTTGGCAATGGCGTTTCATCCTCCAACAATAAGGGTTTTTCCCACTGCTCTAGTTTTTGGAACACCTTGTTAACATTGTTTTTTTAAGGCGGTTTATGATGGTTATACAATGAGGCATCAGACCTCCAACCCATGTTTATTTCCCCTTGCAGTGAATATCCTAGTTGCACTGGTCAGGAGATACCAGCTTCCCAGACTGAACTTAGGTCGCTAATATCTGAAGTCTTTATTCAATAGTACATGTATTTATAGGACATTTGGTAAAAAAGCCAGATGAAACTGGAATGAGTCGCATGTGTTACAGTTTCTTTTGACCATTCTGGTGTTTGCTAGATACAATTCATGTAAGGGTTCTTTACATATCAGCTGAGTTAATTTAGATGCTAACAATTTAAACTTGTTACAGCTTGCTGTTATGTACGTGAGGTTCCTCTTATTCTCTATTGTATTTTCAAGTGATGCCTGTCTGTTGTCTCTGTAGTGTCAATGTCTGGTGGGATGGGTTCGCATACTTTAATTAAGAGCACTCTGGAACATTGCATTTCAAAGGAAATGAACTGTACTATCTCTAAACTGTCTGAAATCAATACAAGGGACAGTCCCTGATCAAAATATAATATATATCTAATATATATCCGATAGCAAGGTTATAAAAATCCCTTTCACACCTTGTCTAGGCTTTTAGTCAGGAAGTTGACTTGTTCCGTCAAGGCAGCAACAGCATCAGGAACCTGAGCTTGAGCTGCCTGACTGGCTACTGGGTAACATACGGAAGGGGTAGTGGGTACGTTCACAGGTGTTTCAACAGGTTTGCTGTTTCATGCTGAAGAACCTCATTTTGGCTGCAAGGCAAAATCGGAGTACTCACATCCACTTATTCCATGGAGGACGGCTGGCAATGCGTTTACTTTTTCCCTGTTTGTTCGCATGCGAAGTCCAGCAATGTTTTTGGACGTGCGTGAGTATGTCATGTTCACTTCCCGTGCGCGGCGCCTCTCTTCAATGCGACTCACCGACAGAAGAGGTGCCGCTACGTTTTCACACAAGTTCGGGCTCCCTGGACCGCTACAGTAGAGGTAGGAGGGACGGCCAAGCTAATTTTCGCATAGATGAGTGGCACACTAATTTGCCCGCCAAGCAGGGTGTCTTGCTGAGTGATGGCGCAGTAGATAATACAAGTACTTCATGCGGCCATTTTAAATGCAGGGACCATCCATTCAATTAAAGCAAGCAGCGCCACTGACTCCAGAAAAATCCACAATTTTACAGTTTTAGCGATGCGATTCTGCAGCACACAATCAGCGCAGCACTTACAGGCACCTTATGAAGGTTTTAGACAGTTCTTTGGCCCAAATAAACAGTCAAACAGGTGGGGCTCATTGACTTAAGGCAGTTTATTATGGCGCACAATTTTGTCACGGATTCCTGTTCACAGCGGCAGTTTATTAAGACGGCACACAAGCAGAGCGATGCTCAAATCCAGTTCTTAATTAGGCGCAGAGGAATAAATCCTGTTCGTAGTGACGCCAATTTATTTAAATGCAGTGAACCAGACCGACACACAATTCCTCTGTGAGGTCACGGTGTGAGTGTAGGTAAACCGAGAGCAGACACAGTTCTGGTTACTCTAAATTTTTGGTAGTCCCTGGGCAGGCCTGCATAAGTGAAGGGGAGAACAGCACAGGAATTCTCCGGGGCACACTCTGTTGTAAAGGACACCGGCCAGATGGTGGCTGAGGTGCCCTTGTTGTTAACTTGGCTTTACGTGCTTATGGCTAGGTCCCTTGAGTCGTATACTAGAGTGGTGCTATCCCCATCTAGTGGTAGGATGTATGCAGCGCACCTAAACAGCCTGTTAACAGGGATCTTGCATAACTATACAATACAGCATGAAATAAGGTAAAATATGACATACAGCACAATGTAACAACTTTGCAGTGCCTACGTGTGGCTAGTGGGACGCTGCAGTCTTACCACACTAGCTTATTGTATATCGTGACTACTGTGCTTTTGACTTTGGCTTGTTTTGGACTTTGTCTCTGTGACTTCCCTGGTACTTACGCGACCTCTTGGCTTCTGACCCCGTCTGGTAACTGACTTTGTTATTGTTATTTCCCTTGTACTGTTGTTACCTCTTGGTTCCTGACCTCGGCTTGTGTTGACTTGGATTTAGTATTTTCCGTGTCCCTGCGTTCCTCCTGGCTTGTCCGATTCATGTCTTAAGTTTGTTTGGGTTCCAGCCCTGTTCTGTGGTTCTCTGCAGGTAGAGCCAAGGGTACCGGGACCTTCCTGGAGGTGCAACCACTGAGCCTTTGATATGCTAATTTTATTCTATGGGTCAATACGGTATGGTGATATTATATTTATAAAGATTTGTTTTTATGTTTTACTACTTTTGCAGCATAAAATCACTTTTTATTAAAGATAATTCATATTTTACAACACCATAACACCATCCTTAACTTTTTATTTTTCACCGATTTAAAAATACATTTCACAAATGTAACATAAGTTAGGGCTTATGTTTTGTGGAGCAGGATTAATGTCATTATGTGACAATAGTTGCCCCCACTCTATGTCCTGAAGTGTAGCACTCAACCCTTGAAAATGTATATAGATGTAGCAGAGCTGAGTGTGCAGTTGTAGCTATCATAAACAGAGATATAGCAGAGCTGAGTGTTCTGGGGCCGCTGTCATGTGTATAGAGGTAGCAGAGCTAAGTGTGCAGATGCAGCTATCATAAACAGAGATATAGCAAAGCTGAGCATGCTGGGGCAGCTGTTATGTGTATAGATGCTGCAGAGATGAGTCTGCTGCGGCAGCTGTTATATATATATATATATATATATATATATATATATATAAAGATATATCAGGAGTGAGTGTCCAGGGAAGCTGTAATATATATAGATATATAGCAGAGCTCAGTGTGCTTGAGCAGCTATCATGTGTATGGATGTTGCAGAGCTAGGACTGTTGGGGCAGCTGTCATATATATAGAGATATAGCAGGGCTGAGTGTGATAGGGCAGCTGTCAAATACAGAGATATAGTAGAGCTCAATGTGCTAGGGCAGCTTTCATGTGTATGGATGTTGCAGAGCTGAGTCTGCTGGGGAAGCGGTATATATATATATATATATATATATATATATATATATAGCAGGACTGAATGTGCTGGGGCAGCTGTCATGTGTAGAGTTGTAGCAGGGCTGAGTGTGCTCGGGCAGCTGTCATCTATATACAAATATAGGAGATCTGAGTGTTCTTGGGCAGCTGTCATGTGTATAGTTGTAGCAGAGCTGGGTGTGTTAGGGCAGCTGTCATATATAAAGATATAGCAGAGCTGAGTGTGCTTGCAACACTGTCATGTGTATAGATGCAGTAGAGCTGAGTGTGTTGGGGCAGCTATCATATATAGGGATATAGCAGAGCTGAGTCTGCTGTGGTAGCCATCATGTATATAGATATAGCAGAGCTGGGTGTGCTGGGGCAGGTATAATATATCAATATATAGCAGAGCTGAGTGTACTGGGGCAGCTGTCATGTGTACAGATGTAGCAGAGTTGAGTGTGCTGGGGCAGCTGTCATGTGTATAGATGTAGCAAAGCTGAGTGTTCTAGAAGAACTGTCATATATATAGATGTAGCAGAGCTGAATGTGCTGGGAGAGCTGTCATATTTAGAGACACACTAGGTCTGAGTGTGCTGGGGCAGCTGTCATGTGTATAGATGTAAGAGAACTGAGTGTGCTGCGGCAGCTGTCATGTGTATGGATGTTGTAGAGCTGAGTCTGATGGGGCAGTTACCAAATATAGAGATATAGCAGAGCTGAGTGTACTAGGGCAGCTGCCATGTGTATAGATATAGCAGAGCTGAGTGTACTGGGGCAGCTATCATATATAGAGATATAGCTGGGATGAGTGTGCTGGGGAAGCTGTCATATATAGAGAGATATAGAACAGCTGAGTGTTCAGGGAAAGCTATCATAAAAAGAGATATATCAGAGCTGACTGTTCTAGGGCAGCTGTCATGTGTATAGAGGTAGAATAGCTGAGTGTGTTGGGGCAGATTTAATGTGTATGGATGTTGTAGAGCTGAGTCTGATGGGGCAGTTACCAAATATAGAGATATAGCAGAGCTAAGTGTGCTGGGGCAGCTGTCATGTGTATTGATATAGCAGAGCTGAGTGTACTGGGGCAGCTATCATGTATAGAGATATAGCTGGGCTGAGTGTGCTGGGGAAGCTGTCATATATAGAGAGATATAGAACAGCTGAGTGTGCAGGGGCAGCTATCATAAATAGAGATATAGCAGAGCTGAGTGTTCTAGGGCAGCTATCATGTGTATAGAGGTAGAAGAGCTGAGTATGCTGGGGACACTGACATGTGTATAGATGTAGAATAGTGTTGAGCGCGAATATTCAAATAGCAAATTTTTATCGCAAATATCGGCACTTCGCTAATTCGCGAAAAGTAGTTCTTACCTGTCCTTAGGATTACTGGCTTCCTGGCTGCTCCATTCAGTGCCCATTGCCGCTTCTGCCGATTTCCGTGCTTATGGAGCGTCCCCATCACCATAGGAACGTCTCCAGATACTAAAATGTACTGTCGGATTTGAGAATTACGTTGAAATCGCAATGCGATTAATTCAAGTTATATTAATTGCATTGCGATTTCAATTAGCACTGCTATAATATATTCCATATTCGTTAACTTCATTAATTCTAGCAAGCTGACCCATTATAAAACCCAGCTCTAAGTTGAAATCGGATTCGCAATGTGATTAATATAACTTGAAGTAATCACATTGCGATTTCTACTTAGCACTGCTGCTATATTCCATATTCGTTAATTCTAGCCTAATATGTAAGATAGCAGTGCTAAGTTGTAATCGCAATGCGATTGATATAACTTGAATTAATCGCATTGCGATTTCAACAGACATGGTTTACTATGGTTTCTAAAACGAAGATGGAGAATACTTCGTTATCTTCGTTTTGAGGAATATGACGAATACATTCGTCATATTCGCTAATTCTACCAAGCCAACCATAGTAAACCAGGTCTAAGTAGAAATCGCAATGCGAACTATTCAAGTTATATTAATCGCATTGCGATCTCAATGTAATTCTCAAATCCGACAGTACATTTTAGTATGTAGACGTTCTTGGCTTGGTAGAATTAGCGAATATGAAGAATGTATTCGTCATATTCCTCAAAACGAAGATAACGAAGTATTCTCCATCTTCGTTTTAGCTACCTATTCGTCAACTTCGCTAATTCTAGCAATCAAATAGGAAGGTTGACTATAGAGACAGCTGTGTTTAATTCGCTATGCGATTATAATATTATTGTAGCAGTGCTGAGTGTGCTGGGGCAGCTATCACATGTAAAGGTGTAGCAGAACTGAGTGTGATTGGGCAGCTGTCATATACAGAGATATAGTAGAGCTGAGTAAGCTGGGGCAGCTATCATGTGTATGGATGTTGCAGTGCTGAGTGTGCTGGGGCAACTGTCATATACAGAGATATTACAGAGCTGAGTGTGCTGGGGACACTGTCATGTGTATGGATGTAGAAGCGCTGAATGTTCTCGGGCTGGAATCATATATGGAGATATAGCAGAGCTGAGTGTGCTGGGGCAACTGTCATGTGTAAAGGTGTAGAGCTGAGTGTGCTGGGGCAGCTGTCATGTGTATAGATGTTGCAGAGCTGAGTGTGCTGGGGCAGCTATCATATATAGAGATATAGCAGTGCTGAGTGTGCTGGGGTAGCCGTCATGTGTATAGATGTAGCAGAGCTGAGTGTGCTGGAGCAGCTATCATATATAGAGATATAGCAGGACTGAGTGTGCTAAGGCAGCTCTCATGTGTACAGGTTTCGCAGTGCTGAGTGTGTTGTGGTCAGGAATCTTATATAGAGATATAGCAGAGCTGGGTGTGCTGGGTCAACTGTCATATATAGAGATATAGCAGAGCTGAGTGTGCTGGGGCAGCAGTAATGTGTAGGGATGTACTCTGGCTATAACAGCTATGACAGAGTCTACAGTAGCAGTCTCTCATGTTTATAGTAATCGGTAATACAGCTCTTATGGCTATGTGGTTAAGTGCCTTGCGTCTAATGCAGAAGGTCATGGGTTCAAATTCCATTAGATTTTTTCTGAAATACAGACTAAATTGTGTGTCATAGCTAAATATGGATTCAGAGCAGGGGGTGGCTGGGGTTTACCCAATGACTTACATTGTGCTCGTTGCTCGTGAATCGCGATGTGTTCGGCCAGAGCACACGAGCACCGCTAGTTGCGATACCGTTACAGAGCAGAGTAAGTGCAGTGAAATGGCCGTCAGCACCGGCGATGAGAAAAATGTAATGCATTTCTGCTATATTTTTAAATTGCAATAACGTTACAGAGTTTAGCGCAGGGAATGGCGCAGTGTCAGTGGACAAATGCAAGCACTGATGTATTAAGCTGCCAGTCCTTTTGGTGACAATGTGCCATACAATTATACTTTGCAATCACCTCCGCGGAGTATGACTGCAAAGAAGGGCACCACCAGGAGTGGGGACGCGGAGGTGGCACACCAGCATCGAGGTCGGATTTCTCTTCTCTCATGTGTTTGTGGCTAAACTGTCCTATTGTTTTTCAGGATATAGTTGATAGCTGCTATTCCAATTTAAGCTGCACATGCCTGGGTGTCTTATAGTGGGTTTTCACTGATTGGATGGACTTGTGACTGCCTTGATTTATTATTGAGGTATTGGGATTCCTGCGTTTTTGCAGGTCTCAGGCCCACTACAAACCTTGTTATGTGCAACTATGTGGATGCTTTCCCCCCTTTATTTAAAGAGGTAAATAGTTGAGATGATTTACGGACATTTATTATCACTTTCCTATATGTTGATATGAATCGACTGTATTGTTGGTGTTGTCCTCTTGGCTGCCACATATGGGATCATTTTAATATGTATTCTGGTCATTATTGTCCTATATGCTTTTTAATGAGATTGTAATAAAAATTATTGTTATTAATACTGAGTAGCTATGATTTACTGATATATTCATTTAAGGTGGACCATACTTGGTGTTTATGGTACTTGGTATACCAATTAGTGGTGGAGTTAAGGACTGGAGCCTGTGGCTTAATTTGACTACACACAGGAAACCTCACCCGGCCCGGACACGGAAAGGATTGACAGATTGATACCTCTTTTTTGGAAAGGATTGACAGATTGATACCTCTTTCTCGGAAAGGATTGACAGATTGATACCTCTTTCTCGGAAAGGATTGACAGATTGATACCTCTTTCTCAGAAAGGATTGACAGATTGATACCTCTTTCTCGGAAAGGATTGACAGATTGATACCTCTTTCTCGGAATGGATTGACAGATTGATACCTCTTTCTCGGAATGGATTGACAGATTGATACCTCTTACTTGGAAAGGATTGACAGATTGATACCTCTTTCTCGATTCTGTGGGTGGTGGTACATCATGCGGTCAAAGGTTAAAAATTTTACTGTAGGCCACTGTAGTACGGCCCCCAAAATGTGTCTTTCACCAGACAGAAAATAAATTGTCAGCATGTGGCTCGAGGTACATTATGCGGTCACAGGATAAAAAAGTAACTTCTCGGCCAGTGCAGGACACAAAAATTACCCAATAGGCATTCACCTGACAGCAAAGACATTTAGATTCTGTGGCGGGTAGTACATAAGGCGTTCACAGGATAAAAAAGTAACTGTCGGCGCAGTACAGGTCCCAAAAATGTGGCATTCGCCCAACAATAAAGGCCTTTTATGCCGCTGTACATACATAAGGCAAGGACGATTCTTTGTTCTGCGTGGTGGCGGTGGATATGTGTGGGATGGCATGAGGAAATTCAGTTACATGTGCTCATCACAGGTGTTAAATTCCTCGGATATCCATGCCTCATTCATTTTTAGAAATGTGAGGTAGTCCACACTGCCGTGAGCAAGGCCAGTGCGCTTATCGGTCACGACCCCCCCACCCCCCCCGGCAGTGCTGAACTTCGTTTCGGACAGGACACTTAACGAGGGGCATGCCAAGAGTTCCATGGCAAATTGTTCTAGCTCTGGCCACAGGTCAAGCCTGTGTAAGAAACAGTCATGTAATGTCTCTAAGTTTCACTATTCTGTGTTAAAATGTAAAGTGCCTGCAGTATTCTTTTGGTCAGTAGATGGCAGCATAGGACCACTTTGTGTTGAAGTTATCATAGAGATAGTGTGTTACTGTGTTGTTCCTTTAAGAAAGTGCTGAATAAGACACGCCCCGGATGATGTCAGCAGGCCTGTTTGCTGAACAAGAAGGAGGACAGAGAAGCTGCTGCTGTGTCAGCCATGTTGGCAAGTTAGAGAACCTGTTCTGTGTGGTGTAAGGCCTGGTTGGAGACATCACAAAGCTGCCCTGTGCATCCAGGCTGTGTAAACTTCGGTTGGAATATAAAGAGACAGTGCATTTAGTCAAGCTGAGCTGAGAAGGAACGTGTACAGCAACTAACCTGTGGAGCTGGCCTGTGCTGAGTGGATTGCCACTAATGGTAAAAGGACTCACAGTACTGTCGATGTACCGGACAGTGACTGTAACATCTAACTGATTCTTCCGGCCTTCTGAGGAGGACTTCTTGGTTGTGGATCCTGCCTTGATTAAAGAGAAAGGACGACATCGGGCCCCACCGTGCACTCCTATAAACTGTAAGAGAACCACTGGGATAAGGGGGTGCGCACCCACTTGAAGTTAGGGTCAGTTAGGGACAGTGTTTGGGACTATTGTATCTGAGTGTCCGCGCTGCAAATACGGAAACAGTGGAGGTGGACATTGTTCTAGTATATGACTTATATTGTTTATACTGTTCTGAATATTCTGCTTGCCCTTACCCCTGCAATTCCAGTGTTGTTAACCTGTTTTTATTCACTTATAGTAAATGCAACTTTCTTAATCTGAAATTCTGCGTACGCACTCTTTTCTGGTCGCGGAGTCAAACCACCTGCCTTGCTCTCGGTTTACACCTGCACACCCAGTAGTCCAGGGATTCCTCGTCCACCTCGGCTGTTAACCCAATGTAGTTGGACACCTGTCGGTCTAGGCATTGCCTTAGGCTGGGTCCGGAGTACGACGGCTGTCGATGGGTTGGATGCAAGAATGATCTGATATCTGAAGTGACCAACACATCTTCAGACCACCCTCTTCTTGCAGGCGCGGTAGGATTGGTACCCACCCCTGTTTCACTGTGGGTGGAAATTCATCTGCCAGTGCCCGCAACAGCAGAATGCAGCATCTGTCGCAGCAAGGCCTGGAAATGCTGCATGGCAATATATGTAATATGAACAGACAACATGAAACTACAAATTAACAATAAATAAATACACACGACCCGAGAGGTAAAAGCCATAACTTATTTATTAAAACCACTTTCATAAATTCTAATTCCAAAACATCCATATGAGCCCAGTCATAAACTCAGGCTCAAACACCATTAACTGCACATCAAAGTCCATCCCATGATGGGATGACTATCCACGATCACCCCACCCACAGCTAATTCTATCATAGCCTGCAGGTCCAAATTAATAATGTTAAAACCGACATCCGACAAATGGACACCATCACGAAAATGTAGGCCTGCCTCACCACTCTCCAGGTCGCAGTGCCTAATAGAAAAACCACCCACAGAGCACATAAACTGGGACATGGTACGTCTAATACACTTCCTCACCTTGTCTTTGAACTTCTGCAATGGAGATACCACCCAACATCTTTTAGAAATGATTTCAGAAAAAATTTACCTGGTATCAGGGAAAAAACATCTAAGATCCATCATGGATTTCTTCATGTCAAAGATCAACCGTATTGTCTCTCTGCGCCCAATGTCATTGTCTCCCAAATTAATTAAATTCATATCAGGACAAGGGAGATTGTCATACAACTGCAGAACCAATTCCCGCAAACCTGACCATTGAACCCCTCGGACTCCAGCCCAATGGATCTTCACAGCCTCCTGTGTTACCGATAAGTTCAGTCCATAGCAAAGCTCTGCAGCCCTCCTACTCGCCCAGTGGACATAGGAATGACCCAGAATCCAAGCGGACAGTCCTGCAACAGCTAACAAAAAACAATGAATCAATAAGTAAATGAGGCCTCACATACAGCTGGTATCTTCTTGACGAGCATCTACCGAGGAGGAGGAGGAAGAGGTCGCCAACGCAGCTGTGTCATGGCCAGCTCCTCAGACAGCAGTGTTAGCATGGCCGAGCTGTGGAAAAGTTTTGTCACCGCGCCACAGCAAACTGCACCACCAGCTGATAGGGATCGTGTTAGCAAGAGGCAGCATTTCAACAACATGGTGGAACACTGCCCCATTCAACTTCTGGGTCTCCAAA
The DNA here is from genome assembly GCA_033119425.1 of Bufotes viridis. Lineage (NCBI taxonomy): Eukaryota > Metazoa > Chordata > Amphibia > Anura > Bufonidae > Bufotes > Bufotes viridis. Next base: position 31,088 of record JAKVIS010001256.1, read on the forward strand.
TTGTCCACATGGCCAGAGCTTGCCCTTTATGCCTTGGAGGTGCTGGCCTGCCCTGCGGCCAGTGTATTGTCTGAACGTGTATTTAGCATGGCAGGGGCCGTCATTACAGACAAAGGCAGCTGCCTGTCCACAGCCAACGTGGACAAGCTCACGTTCATTAAAATGAACCAGGCATGGATCCCACAGGACTTGGCCGTACATTGTTTAGAATAAACATTTATAACTGCCTCGCCCTCAACCATACATTCTTGTACTCCAGGGCACTTCTTTATTAAATCCTCTTTTTAATTGTACCATTATTTTGGGGGCAACCCAAAGTTGAATGAACCTCTCCTCTGTCTGGGTGTCAGGGGCCTAAAATTCTGTTAATCACCTGCTGCTTTGGCGGGTGACATCAAGCTTGATTTTCTGCTCTGGGACCTCTCTCCTCTGTCTGGCTGCTGGGGCCTAAATAAATAACTGAAAGTGGCCTTTTCCATTGCTGGGTGACATGAAGCCTGATTTTCTGCTATGGGACCCCTCTCCTCTGTCTGGGTGCCAGGGGCCTACATTTCAGATAATCACCTGTTGCTTTGGTGGGTGACATTAACCTCTTTTACTGTCAAATGACCGCCCCATTGTCTGGTTGTCAGGGGCCTATATTTTGTTTAATCGCTTGCTGCATTGGTGGGAGACATTAAACTCTTTATACTGTCAAATGACCTCTACATTGTCTGGTTGTCAGGAGCCTATATTTCGTTTAATTACTTGTTGCATTGGTGGAAGACGTTAACCTCTTTTTACTGTCAAATGACCTCTCCTATTTCTGGGTGTCAGGGGCCTACATAAATGATAATGGCCTGCTCTATTGCAGGTTGACCTGAGGCCTGTGTTGCTGTTACGGGACCGCTCTCCTCTTTGCGGGTGCCATGGTCCTGAATTAGTGAATGAGGCCTATGGCACTACTGTGTGAAATCAATTAAACCAACAATTTATTCCCAAAAGTATTAGACTCAATATCAGAACAACATATTGACCAAATTAGTTGATACCAGTCAGAAATAAACTACAAAGTGATAGATAATTCATGCAATTTTATTAATCAATATAGAAAACATGATTGGTACAAAGATTAAAAGCAAGTAAAAATAAACACACAAAGTGCGATACACTACAAATAACCATCAAAGTAAGTACAGCTGATGGAAACTGGTATGGGACATATATCACAAGGGAAACATCTATAAGTAAATGCCACAAAGTCAATGAACAGACTATGTATAAAGGTTAAGACCATTCATGTCACAGCCAGTTCATGTACATATATATAGGAGATGTAACTCCTAAGATAGAAAGGCGTGTCTGGTCCTAAATAAAGATGTCATAAATAGACATAAAGGCATACACACTAAGTAAATAGCATGATTATAGTACCCACCAGAGGTAAATAGCAGCGGTGTCGCCAAAGAACGCGCCCGACGTGCGTTTCGCCATCAGCTTTCTCAAGGGGCCCCTCTTTATTTAGGACCAGACACGCCTTGTGGCATTTACTTATAGATGTTACCCTTGTGATATATGTCCCATACCAGTTTCCATCAGCTGTACTTACTTTGATGGTTATTTGTGGTGTATCGCACTTTGTGTGTTTATTTTTACTTGCTTTTAATCTTTGTACCAATCATGTTTTCTATATTGATTAATAAAATTGCATGAATTATCTATCACTTTGTAGTTTATTTCTGACTGGTATCAACTAATTTGGTCAATACTGTGTGAAATCAATACTGTTTTGGCATGATTGTAACTCTCCTCTTTATGGGTGACATGGGTCTAAATCTGTGAATGAGGCCTGTGGCATTGCTGGGTGAAATCAATACTGTCTTGGTGTGATTTTAACTCTCCTCTTTGTGGGTCCCGTGGGCCTGAATGTTTGAATGAGGCCTGTGTCCCTGCAGGCAGACATGATTCCTTCTTGGCTGTGATGACAACTTCAACTCCCATGTATGGTTGCCATTGGCCTGAGTCTGTGCATGAGGCCTATGACACTGCCGGCAGGCATTAATCCATTTTGGCTGTGATGACAACTTCTCCAACCCCCATGTATGGTTGTTTTGGGCCTGAAGCTGTGAATGAGGCCTGTGGCACTGCAGGCTGACATGAATCCTTTATGGCTGTGATGAGAACTTCAACTCCCATAGCATTCCCACCTGACGCCACCCCAACCTCCTATTCCACCTCCTCCTCCAAGTTGCCAATTGATATTGGTTAACTTTTATTTATTTTATTTTATTTTAAGTCTTTTCCCTATCCACATTTGTTTGCAGGGGATTTACCTACATTTTGATGCCTTTTGCAGACCTCTGGCCCTTTCCAGGGCTATCTTACAGCCATTTTAGTGCCCAAAGTTCGGGTCCCCATTGACTTCAATGGGGTTTGGGTTCGGGGTCAAGTTCGGGTCGAGTTCTGATCCCGAACCCGAACATTTTCGTGAAGTTCAGCCGAACTTCTCGGACCCGAACATCCAGGTGTCCGCTCAACTCTAGTCTAGTTTCTTTGATCGGGGTCACTTTTATGGAGTTTCTACTCTAGGGGTACATCAGGGGTTCTTCAAATGGGACATGATGTAAAAAAAAAAGGCCATCAAAATTTGCCTTCCAGAAACCATATCGCGTTCCTTTCCTTCTGCCCCCTGCCGTTTGGTCATACAGCAGTTTACGACCACATATGGGGTGTTTCTATAAACTAGAGAATCAGGGCAATATATATTGAGTCTTGTTTGGCTTTTAACCTTTGCTTTGTTACTGGTAGTAATGGATTAAAATGGAAAATTTGCCAAAAATAGCTGTTTTGGCACCGTTTTTATTTTATTTTTTTGACTGTGTTCATCTGAGTGGTTAGGTCATGGGGTATTTTTATAGAGCAGATTCTTACGGACGCGGCAATACCTAATATGTCTATTTATTTATTTATTTTTTCTGGGCGATTGTCTGTGGCTAAATATAATTAAAATTGGGGAAGGGGATTTTAAATTTAGTACTCTATGGAAGTGTGGTACTCCCTGAAGCAACCGTCAATGCAGAGCCCCGGATGATCGTGGCACGTGTCACACTGAGTGGTGGTGTCCTTCCGTATCCCCGTCCTATGACACACTCTGCACTTTTTTTTGGGACCGTCCTTTCTTTCCAGTATGGGGGACCACACCTGGAATGTGTTGGCCAGGGACGATCCGGGCGCCTCCAGTTCCCGAGGTACTCCGGCCTGCTCTTTCCTGGTCAGAAAAGATCAGGTCCTTAAGGACTGCCTCATAGAACTGCTGGAATTTCCCTGTGTTACCAGCGCTCCAGAACAGCACAAAAGAGTTGCACAAGGCAACCTGTACCAAGTAGAACGCAACTTTTTGTACCATGCCCGGGTTTTTCGCATGGAGTTATATGGCTTGAGGACTTGGATCAGAGAGATCAACTCCTCCCATATACCGATTGTAGTCGACTATACAATCGGGCTTGATGACCGTTGCCGTGGTACCTCGCACAGGGACGGGGGATGCCGTTACCGTGAATTGTGGACAGTACAAGGATATCCCTCTTGTTCTTATATCTGACCAGCAACAGGTTTCCACTGGTAAGGGCACGGTTCTCACCCCTGGGGATAGGTACCCCTGGTGGAGGCAGCATTGATTTTTCCGGACGTGAATCTGGTTGCGAGGGACTGGAACAAGGAGATACTAGTATAAAAGTTATCCACATACAGGTGGTAACCCTTATCTAGCAGTGGGTGCATAAGGTCCCACACAAGTTTCCCGCTGATACCCAGAGTGGGGGAACAATCAATACGAGAATTTCACCCTTGTATACACGAAACATGTAAGTGTACCCTGAGGTACTCACAAAGTTTGTACAGCTTCACGCCATGCCTCGCCCGCTTAGAGGGAACATACTGGTGGAAAATGAGTCTCCCTTGAAAGCAATGAGAGACTCATGAACATCGACCTCCCTTCCAGGTACATAGGCCTCCAAAAATTTGGCCCCGAAGTGATCGATGACCGGCCTGATTTTGTACAGACGGTCATAGGCAGGATCACCTTGGGGGACATGCTGCATTATCTGCATAATGCAGGCATTTCCGAATGGCCTCAAAATGGGAACGTGTCATGGCCATACAGTAGAGTGAGGTCTGGTAGAGAACGTCCCCACTCCAGTACAGTCTGACACTGGGTTTTTTGACTAGGCCCATGTGCACCACGAGGCCCCAAAACGTCCTCATCTCGGCTGCAGTGATCGGAGTCCAGATACCGGGCCTAGCCAAAAAGGAGCCCGGGTGTTGAGCAGTGAACTGTTGGGCGTACAAGTTCGTTTGCTCCACCATCAGATTCACAAAGTGGTCACTGAAAAAAAAAACGAAAATAGTCATATTCAGTGAACCCACTGTGCGAATCTGGATTCCAGGTTGGCCAACAAAGTCAGGAATCATGGGCTCAAAAGTTCACCGGTTGGGGGCTCAGGTGGACTTATCTGGTGGGCCGGAATACTGCAGTAGTACGAGCCCCAGGGCGTCTCCGCCGCCTTGGGGGCTCATCATCATCAGTAGATGATGAGAAGGACGTGGATGACAAGAAGAAAGTGGGGTCATCCTTGTCCTCACTGGAGCAGCTGGGTGTATGCCTCCTCGGCCGAGAATGTCCGGCGGGCCATAGGGGAGTGTGTGTGTGCGTGTGTGGAAAACTTTATTTATTGTGCGTGTGTGTGGGGGGACGGGTGTTCGCGTTCATTTACCCCTAAACCTAACAGAATATTAATTATTATAATGAAATCCCTACCCTACCCCCGAAAAAAAGGATTCAAACTCACTGATCAGCGGTACGAAGCTGATCAGCGGTGGGGTGGTGCGTAACAGTGGCCGGATGCTAAGAGTGCATGCACAAAAGAAAGAAAAGCGCTTGCGCCCAAAGAATGTGTGTGTGTGTGGGGGGGAGCAAGCTGCAGCACCCCTCTGGGGTCTAGG
>JAKVIS010001257.1:0-37410 GCA_033119425.1 Bufotes viridis
GATTCGTAGGGGACATTTAAGAGGTGGGGATTCGAGTCAGAATCCCACGAATCCTGCTAGTCGTGGATTCGATGGTCGCTGGATTCGGCCGTCCCACCTCTAGAAGTTACATTCGTGCCGCGAATATAACTTAGAGCAATACAGTCAACTTTTACACTGTTAGTGGAGATTGGTGACTGTCCCAGCGATTATGGCGAAAAGTAATTTCTCTAAAGAAGAGCTGGATTTCTTAATAACTAAGTAAGTAATTGAACTTAGTTAGTGTGTAATTCAGTAATGTGATTTAAACTTATTAATGATTTTTATTAGCCAAGAAGCCTGCAGGCCTTCACTGATCTCATAACTGCCTTACACTGTCACATGTCCTACTGCTTGGTGACATAAACTCATCACAGGCTTTAGCAGACTGCACAACTACATGAGTGATTAGTGAAAGACACTGTTAAAGGGGTGGCAATGTTCAAGTCACTTTTAAAGGGATGACGATGTTCAAGTCACTTTTAACCACTTCAGCCCCCCTAGCTTAAACACCCTTAATGACCAGGCCACTTTTTACAATTCCGCACTACACTACTTTCACCGTTTATTGCTCCGTCATACAACTTACCACCCAAATGAATTTTACCTCCTTTTCTTCTCACTAATAGAGCTTTCATTTGGTGGTATTTCATTGCTGCTGACATTTTTACTTTTTTGCTATTAATCAAAAATTACCGAAATTTTTGCAAAAAATGACATTTTCACTTTCTGTTGTAAATTTTTTAAAAAAACTACATTTCTATATAAATTTTTCTCTAAATTTATTGTTCTACATGTCTTTGATAAAAAAATCCAATAAGTGTATATTTATTGGTTTGGGTAAAAGTTATAGCGTTTACAAACTATGGTGCAAAAAGTGAATTTCGGCATTTTGAAGCAGCTCTGACTTTCTGAGCACCTGTCATGTTTCTTCAGGTGCTAGAATGCCAGGATAGTATAAATACCCCCAAATCACACCATTTTAGAAAGAAGACACCCCAAAGTATTCGCGGAGGGGCTTGGTGAGTTCATGTATCATTTCATTTTTTCACAAGTTAGCGGAAAATGACACTTTCTGAGAAAAAAAAAAAAAAAGTTTCAATTTCTGATAACTTCTGGCAAAAAAAAAAAATCTCAGACGGACTCACTATGCCCCTCAGTGAATACCTTGGGGTGTCTACTTTCCGAAATGGAGGTCATTTGTGGGGTGTGTTTACTGTTCTGGCATTTTGGGCGAGGCTAAATTGTGAGCCGCCATGTAAAACCTAAAGGTACTCGTTGGAATTTGGGCCCTTTGCGCACCCAGGCTGCAAAAGCGGCACTTATGTGGTATCGCCGTACTCAGGAGAAGTAGGGCAATGTGTTTTGGGGTGTATTTTTACATATACCCATGTTGGGTGAGAGAAATATCTCTGTAAATTGTCAACTTTGTATAAAAATTTTTAAAAGTTGTCGTTTACAGAGATATTTTCACACAAAGTATGGGTATATATAAAAATACACCCCAAAACACATTGCCCTACTTCTCCTGAGTACGGCGATACCCATGTGTGCCACTTTTGCAGCCTGGATGCAAAGAGCCCTAAAACTAATGAGTACCTTTAAGATTTCACAGGGCATTTTACGCATTTGGATTCCAGACTTCTTCTCACCCTTTAGGGGCCCCTAAAATGCCAGGACAGTATAAATACCCCACATGTGACCCCATTTTGGAAAGAAGACACCCCAAGGTATTCTGTGAGGGGTATGGTGAGTTCATGTAAAATTTTATTTTTGTCACAAGTTAGTGGAATATGAGACTTTGTAAAAAACAAAATAAAAAAAAAAAAAACAATTTCCGCTGACTTGTGCCAAAAATAAAAATTCTGTGGACTCACCATGCCCCTCACGGAATACCTTGGGGTGTCTTCTTTCCAAAATGGGGTCACATGTGGGGTATTTATACTCACCTGGCATTTTAGGGGCCCCTAAAGTGTGAGAATCCAAATGCATAAAAATGGCCTGTGAAATCCTAAAGGTACTCATTGGTTTTAGGGCCCCTTTGCGCATCTTGGCTGCAAAAAGTGTCACTCATGTGGTATCGCCGTACTCAGGAGAAGTAGGGCAATGTGTTTTGGGGTGTATTTTTACATATACCCATGCTGCGTGTGAGAAATATCGCTGTAAGCGACAACTTTTTACATTTTTTATTCAAAGTTGTCAATATACAGAGATATTTCTCTCACCCAGCATGGGTATATGTAAATACACCCAAAACTACATCCTACTTCTCCTGAGTACGGCGATACTACATGTGTGACACTTTTTGCAGCCAAGATGCGCAAAGGGGCCCAAATTCCAATGAGTACCTTTTAGGAGGGCATTTTTACGCATTTTTCTTCTCACGCTTTAGGGCCCTAAAATGCCAGGGCAGTATAAATACCCACGTGTGACCCCATTTTGAAAGAAGACACCCCAAGGTATTCCATGAGGGGCATGGCGAGTTCATAGAATATTTTTTTTGGCACAAGTTAGTGAAATTGATTTTTTATTGTTTTTCTCACAAAGTCTCCCTTTCCGCTAACTTTTGACAAAAGTTTAATTTTTCATGAACTCATTATGCCCCTCAGCGAATACCTTGGGGTGTCTTCTTTCCAAAATGGGGTCACATGTGGGGTATTTATACTGCCCTGGCATTTTAGAGGCCCTAAAGCGTGAGAAGAAAAATGCGTAAAAATACCCTCCTAAAAGGTACTCGTTGGAATTTGGGCCCCTTTGCGCATCTTGGCTGCAAAAAGTGTCACTCATGTGGTATCGCCGTACTCAGGAGAAGTAGGGCGATGTGTTTTGGGGTGTATTTTTACATATACCCATGCTGGAGTGAGAGAAATATCTCTGTATATTGACAACTTTGAATAAAAAAATTTAAAAAGTTGTCGTTTACAGCGATATTTCTCACACCCAGTATGGGTATATGTAAATACACCTCAACACTTGCCCTACTTCTCCTGAGTACAGCGATACCACATGGTGACACTTTGCAGCAAATCGCAAAGGCCCTAAAACTAATGAGTACCTTTAGGATTTCACAGGCCATTTTACGCATTTGGATTCTCACGCTTTAGGACCCTAAAATGCCAGGGCAGTATAAATACCCACATGTGACCCCATTGTGGAAAGAAGACACCCCAAGGTATTCTGTGAGGGGCATGGCGAGTTCACAGAAAAAAAATTTGGCACAAGTTAGCGGAAATTGTTTTTTTTTTTTTTTTTTACAGTCTCATATTCCACTAACTTGTGACAAAAATAAAATTTTACATGAACTCACCATACCCCTCACGGAATACCTTGGGGTGTCTTCTTTCTAAAATGGGGTCACATGTGGGGTTTTGTACTGCCCTGGCATTTGAGGGTCTCCGCAATCATTACACGTATGGCCAGCATTAGGAGTTTCTGCGATTCTCCGTATATTGAGCATACGGGTAATGAGATTTTTTTCCGTTCAGCCTCTGCGCTGAAAAAAAAAAATGAAGCGGCACAGATTTTTCATTCGCATCGATCAATGTGGATGAAAAAATCTCTGCCAATCAGTGACTGCGGTGCGGTGGGCTGGGCGCTAGCTACCTAACAAGTAGCTAACTAACTGGCGGTGATAAAGGGACCCTTATGCCCCATTCACACGTCCGACAATTCTGTTTGCGGAGCGGAATTGCGGACCCATTCATTTCTATGGGGACAGACTTTGTCCCGCTCGGATCCGGAATTACGGATCCGCGCTTCCGAGTCTGCACTTCCGTTCCGCAAAAATATAGAACATGTCCTATTCTTGTCCGCAATTGCGGACAAGAAAAGCATTTTCTATATAGTTCTGGCAATGTGCGGATCTGCAAAATGCGGAAAGCACATTGCCGGTGTCCGTGTTTTGAGGATCTGCGGATCGGATCCGCGGATCGGATCCGCGGATCCGTGAATCCACGGATCCGTGAATCCACGGATCCGCAAAACACATATGGGCGTCTGAATGGAGCCTTACAAGGGGTGTGATCAATGACAGGGGGGTGATCAGGGGGTCTAGATGGGGTGATCAAGGGGTTAATAGGTGAGGGGGGTGGGGGGTTAGTGTAGTGTTTGGTGCAACTTTTACTGTAGTTACCTGGTCCTCTGGTGGTCGATCCCAGAAAATGGGACCACCAGAGGACCAGGTAGCAGCTATATCAGACGCTGTTCATAAAACAGCGTCTGATATAACTGTTTGATGCGATTTATATCGCATCTACAGCCTGCCAGCGATTGATCATCGCTGGCAGGCTGTAGTCCAACTCTCGAGACGCGCTTCACTGTGAGCGCGCGCAGCGCGTTCACAGGAAGTCTCGCGTCTCGCGAGATGACGCCCGGCGCGTCAAACAGAAGATCCCGGCCGCCCGCAGGACGCAATCCTGCGTACGGCGGTCGGGGACTGGTTAAAGGGGCGGCAATATTCAAGTCACTTTTAAAGGGATCGCAATGTTCAAGTCACTTTTAAAGGGATGGTGATGTTTAAGTCACTTTTAAAGGGGCAGCAATATTCAAGTCACTTTTAAAGGGATGGCGATGTTCAAGTCAGTTTTAAAGAGATGGCGATGTTCAAGTCACTTTTAAAGGGGCTGCAGTGTTCAAGTCACTTTTAAAGGGGCGGCAATGTTCAAGTAACTTTTAAAGAGATGGCGATGTTCTACTCTTTGACTGTTTTGATATTAAATGTTATTTTTGATGGTTCTTATGACTATGATAACTAATAATTGTATTTTAGAACTGTGGGATTACATGATTTAATTGTTATCTTGCAGGAAATGTTGGAGAAGGGTACGACCACAGAAGGTCAAGGGGCGAAAAGCAGGCCATAGTGCGGAGAATTGCTTTCCAGCTGTGGCAGAAGCATGGGTGCACTCATCGGAAGGATGCGATTCTAAAAAGTGGTCAGATCTGAAGCGCCACAGGATGGATCTGATCACTAAGATCAGAGATAAATCTTTTCCAGGTACAATACTTATTTGCATAACTGAGCAGATAGATAACAATATGTTGGTGAGAGAAATAAGTATTTTAACCCTTTACAATAAATCACTTAGTACAGTGGTGTTGAACTGATGGGAAAGGGTGCTAAAGGTGGCAATATGAGACCTCTTTCTGGGCCACATATGTTTTTTGACTTTACACAGTTGACCTTGGCCCCTGAAGCTTGTCCAAACTCCTCGCACGTCTGGACGAGTGTAGACAACAAGCATCGATCAGGACAATTAGGCCACATGCCCAAATGAAGTCATAGACTCGAATCACTCTTGTTCCCTGGGGAGTGGCCCAACACCCAATAGCAGCAGTGAGTTGAAGCTGAACTTAATCAACGATGCTCAAAGGCAGAGTGCAGGGGGTACCCACAGGGTCCTGGGCCGGCAGGTCAAGGCAGACACTGATGATACTACACTTGATCTAAGCCAAAAGGAGAAGAAAGATAGGTGTAGTTAATTATTATGCCATCCAGACACTACCATAGATTAATTTGTGTACCTTTAACTGTAATTTGGCGTTACTTGTTTATCTTGGCATTTTTAAAAATTTGGTCATCATCATTACAGATGCTCCGCTTCCCAAAGTGAGAGCCAAGCTCTCTAAAAAGAAGAAGGCGGTGGAGGTGGAGGAGGAGACAGACCACTCGGACGAGGAGGAGCAGGAAGAGGCAGGGCCATCAGGCTATCGGGCCCATAGCCCACCTGCTGCAGTGGAGGAGGGTGATGACTCTGAGGAGGCAGAAGAGGAGATGGTCACTACCCCGACAAGAAGGTAAATGGATGATGTGGATATTTTTATTTATTCAGTGTCCCAGAAAGCTAATGTTACGGGTGGAAGTACTGATTTCCATAACGTATCTAACTGACACATACATTTTTGGAAGTACGATATAACAAGCATGCAATATATAAATTTTTGTAAGAATATATTTTAACAAACTATATTATTTTTTTAAATGAAGAAAATATAATAAAACAGGCAACAAATAAAGTACAACACATAACAGTAATATAAAAAATAAACACTAAAAGTAATTGATCAACATCAAAACCATTAACGTAACTACTAAGTCAATAACCCAAAACTAAAAGGAACTATTATTAATCCTACCTAAACCAATATATAACAGATTTCAAGAAAAAAATATCATCTGCTTTATATAACAATTGATGATTGTATTTTAATGTACATTTCAAATTTTATTTCATTTATTTTACAGCTGACAACATCATGTTAAAAAAATAAAAACAATGCGAAGGAAGCACCAGCTGCGAATGCAGCAGTTCAGGGAGCAGCAAACCAGGAAGATGAGGCAGCTCAAGATGCAGTTCTCCCACCAAATGCGAGCCATGGAGGAGGCTCATCTTAAGGACATCGATGATCTGCTGGAGGAGCAGAGGAAAATTAAAAAATTACCTTAATTTTTTTGGTTATTTATATATTTATGTTAAAAAATAATTCTATTTTGTTAAAGATTATTTTATAAAACTATAATGTTAAATCAAATTTATTGCGTTTTGTTTGATTGGAAACAAAGGGTACAGATAGTGTTGCCCATATTAATAATTATTTTTCATTACTGTAATCTTTCAAGGGTTTCAAGTTCAACTGGTTTATGTGCTAGATCTGGTAAGGTTTCTGGTAAGGCTGTAAAACACACCCGGAAAGGGCTAGAGGGCTGCAAAAGGCAGCAAAATGTAGGTAAATCCCCTGCAAACAAATGTAGATAGGAAAATGATGAGTTAACATAAAATAAATAAAAATTAAACAATATTAATTGGAGTGAGGTCCCATAGCACAGAATCAGGCTTCAAGTCACCCACCAATGGAGAAGGTCACTTACTATTATTTCGACCCCAGCACCCAGACAAAGGAGAGAGGTCCCACAGCAGAGAATCTGGCATCATATCAACCACCACAGGAGTAGGCCACCATTTAGTTAATTTGACCCCTTCACCCAGACAGAGGAGAGAGGCCCCACAGCAGAGAATCAGGCATCATATCAACCACCACAGGAGTAGGCCACCATTTAGTTACTTTGACCCCTGTACCCAGGAAGAGGAGAGAGGTCCCACAGCAGAGAATCAGGCATAATATCAACCACCACAGGAGAAGCCACCATAAAGTTACTTTGTCCCCTTCAACCAGACAGAGGAGAGAGGCCCCACAGCACATATTCAGGCATCATATCAACCACCGCAAGAGAAGGACACTTTTAGATACTTTGACCCCTGCACCCAGGAAGAGGAGAGAGGTCCCACAGCACAAATTCAGGCATCATATCACACACCACAGGAGAAGGCTTCTTTCAGTGACTTAGGCCTTTGGACCCAGACAGAGGAGAGAGGTCAGAGATTAGCTTCATATCCCCCAGCACAGCAGAAGACCGCTTTATTTGACTTAGGCCTCAGCACCTAGAAAGAGGACAAAGGTAGCATGGCAGAGGTTATGGCTTCATGTCACCCGATAGTTTAACAGGCCACTTTCATCTAGTTAGGCCCCGGCGCCCAGACAGAGGAGAGTTTCATTCAACTGTGGGTTACATAAAATTTGTATTAAATAAAGAAGTGGCCCGTAGTACAACAAGACATGTTATTAAGGCAGTTATTAAGGACTACTCTGCACAAGGGAGGGACAGGTCCTGTGGGATCCATGCCTGGTTCATCTTTATGAACGTCAGCTTGTCCACATTGGCTGTGGACAGGCGGCTGCGCTTGTCAGTAATGACGCCCCCCGCCGTGCTGAATACGCGTTCTGATAAAACGCTGGCCGCCGGGAAGGAAAGCACCTCCAAGGCATAACATGCTAACTCTGGCCACGTGGACAATTTTGAAACCCAGAAGTTGAATGGGGCCGAACCGTCCGTCAGTATGTGGAGGGGTGTGCAGACATACTGTTCAACCATTTTAGTGAAATGCTGCCTCCTGCTAACACGTTCCGTATCAGGTGGTGGGGCAGTTAGCTGTGGCGTGGAGACAAAACTTGTCCACATTTCTGCCATGCTAACCCTGCCCTCAGAGGAGCTGGCCGTGACACTGCTGCGTGGGCGACCTCTAGCTCCTCCTCTGCCTTGGCCTTCCACCTGTTCCCCTGTGACAGTTGGAAATGCTCTCAGGAGCGCATCTACCAGCGTGCGCTTGTACTCGCGCATCTTCCTATCACGCTCCAGTGCAGGAAGTAAAGTGGGCACATTGTCTTTGTACCGGGGATCCAGCAGGGTGGCCACCCAGTAGTCAGCACACGTTAAAATGTGGGCAACTCTGCTGTCGTTGTGCAGGCACTGCAGCATGTAATCGCTCATGTGTGCCAGGCTCCCCAGAGGTAAGGACAAGCTGTCCTCTGTGGGAGGCGTATCGTCATCATCCACCGTATCCCCCCAGCCACGCACTAGTGATGGGCCTGAGCTGTGTGGGCTGCCACCCTGCTGTGAACCTGCTTCATCCTAGTCCTCCTCCACCTCCTCCTCATCCTCCTCGTCCTCCATTAGAGTGCCTTGGCTGGCGACTTGTGAACCTGCCCTCTGCTGCTTCAAAAAACCTCCCTCTGAGCTACTTCTAACAGACTGGCCTGAAAGTCTTAGAAACGAGCCCTCCTCCTCCTCCTCCTCCTCCTCCACCTGGGCCACCTCCTCTTCCATCATTGCCCTAAGCGTTTTCTCTAGGAGACATAGAATTGGTATTGTAACGCTGATAACAGTGTCATCGCCACTGGCCATGTTGGTGGAGTACTCAAAGCAGTGCAGCAGGGCACACAGGTCTCGCATGGAGGCCCAATCATTGGTGGTGAAGTGGTGCCGTTCCGCAGTACGACTGACGCGAGCGTGCTGCAGCTGAAACTCCACTATGGCCTGCTGCTGCTCGCACAGTCTCTCCAGCATGTGCAAGGTGGAGTTCCACCGGGTGGGCACGTCGCATATGAGGCGGTGAGCGGGAAGGCCGAAGTTCCGCTGTAGCGCAGACAGTCGAGCAGCGGCAGGATGTGAACGCCGGAAGCGCGCACAGACGGCCCGCACTTTATGCAGCAGCTCTGACATGTTGGGGTAGTGGTGAATGAACCTCTGCACCACCAAATTCAGCACATGCGCCAGGCAAGGGATGTGCGTCAAACCGGCTAGTCCCAGAGCTGCCACGAGATTTCGCCCATTATCGCATACCACCAGGCCTGGCTTGAGGCCCACTGGCAGCAACCACTCGTCCATCTGTTGTTCAATACCCCGCCACAACTCCTGCGCGGTGTGGGGCCTGTCCCCCAAACATAAGAGTTTCAGAATGGCCTGCTGACGTTTACCCCGGGCTGTGCTGAAGTTGGTGGTGAAGGTGTGTGGCTGACAGGAGGAGCTCGTGGAAGCAGTGGAGGAGGAAGCCGAGTAGGAGGAGGAGGCTACAGGAGGCAGAGAATGATACCCTGCGATCCTAGTGTCAGATCCCTGTCTGCACAGCTCAGCACCATGGATTCCAGGGCTGGCTTACCTTATAAGAGACGCAGGCGTCCTTCAGCATATCGCCACATCCATCCTCACTACCAGGTGTCATCTGAGGCGCTATAGAGCATGCGCGTGCACCTCTCCCTGTCTTATAGGGGATAAGCAGCTGGTCCTGATTATCCTCCCCACCCATAGGTGGGGCTTTGAGTATTTAGGGCAGCTTCACTCTGGAGGAGGTGCCCAAGCGTGGTTGTTGTACCTCTTGACTCCCGCTGAAGCGTCCATCTGTGTCTGTTGGATTTTCTGGATTCTGACCCCTGCTTTGCTGGACCCTGACTCTGCCTACCATCTACTTGCTGGATTGCCTGGACTATGGACCCCTGCTCGGTTTGACTACGTATCTGCCTGCCATCTGTTTGTTGAATCACCTGGATTATCGAACACTGCATCTTCTGTCTACGCTTCTGTCCATCGTCTCCTGTAAGTCTGCCTGGATTCCTGACCCTGCACTGCCTGACAATGAGACAGCTTTAATCTACACACTGCATTACTCTGAACTTTGTTTTGCCTTTATCTCAAGTGACTTTTGTATAACCGTCTGCCAGTAAAGACCTTCTGTTCCTTTATTCCGCATTTGTTGGACTCTGTTCACATTGCTGCAGTTAGCTGCATTCTGGGTGACTGGTGCAAACACCAGTGTCCTGACTCTGTGAGTCAGCAGTCAGCAATATTGGGCAAATTCCTAGTCCTCTATCAGCTGACACAGAGGATCCACTTCCTCTGGTCGTAACACCTAGGTGGCGGAAGGACGTGCGCCAAGGAACTCTCCGCCTGGGGCCCAGCCGCCACTACATTCACCCAGTGTGCAGTTAGTGAGATATAGCGTCCTTGGCCGTGCTTACTGGTCCACGTATCTGTGGTTAGGTGGACCTTGGCACAAATGGCGTTGCGCAGTGCACACTTGATTTTATCAGACACTTGCATGTGCAGGGAAGGCACGGCTGTCTTGGAGAAGTAGTGGCGGCTGGGAACCACATACTGGGGGACAGCCATGGCCATCAGCTGTTTGAAGCTGTCTGTGTCCACCAGCCGGAATGACAGCATTTCAAAGGCCAGTAGTTTAGAAATGCTGGCATTCAGGCCAAGGGCTCGAGGGTGACTAGGTGGGAATTTGCGCCTCCTCTCAAAGGTTTGAGAGATGGAGAGCTGAACGCTGCTGTGTGAAATAGTGGAGACGCTAGGTGACGGTGGCGGTGGTGGTGGTGGTGTCGGTGGCACATCCTCTGTTTGCTGCTCGGCAGGTGGCAACATTCCTCTCGAGGCGGAAGCCGAGGCAGCAGCGGTAGAGGTAGCAGGGGGAGCCTGAGCGTGTTCCTTGTTTTTGAGGTGTGCACTCCACTGCAGTTCATGCTTTGCATGTTGATGCCTGATCATGCAGGTGGTGCTCAGGTTAAGAACGTTAATGCCTCGCCTCAGGGTCTGATGGCACAGCGTGCAAACCACTCTGGTCTTGTCCTCAGCACATTGTTTGAAGAAGTGCCATGCCAGGGAACTCCTTGAAGATGCCTTTGGGGTGCTGGGTCCCTGTTGGCGCTGGCCAATAGCAGGCGAACTCTCGGGATGGCGGGTGTTCTGCTTTGCCCCCTGCTCCCTCTTTGGCTTCGCTGTTGTCTCGGTCTCACCACTGCCTCTTCCTCTGAACTATTTAAGTCAGCAGCACGACCTTCAGTCCATGTGGGGTCTAAGACCTCATCGTCCTCTGCATCGTCTTCCACCCAGTCTTCCTCCCTGACCTCCTCCTGTTCAGTCTGCACAATGCAATAAGACGCAGCAGTGGGCACCTGTGTTTCGTCATCATCAGAGACTGGGTGACTCTGCTGTGGTGGTATTCCCATGTCGTCATCATCTGGATACATAAGTGGTTGTGCGTCAGTGCATGGTATGTCTTCCACCGCTAGGGAAGGGCTAGGTGGACGCCCTGGGAACCCTTGCCAGCAGAGTCTTCAAACAGAAGAAGAGACTGCTGCATAACTTGAGGCTCGGACAGTTTCCCTGATATGCATGGGGGTGATGTGACAGACTGATGGGCTTGGTTTTCCGGTGCCACCTGTGCGCTTTCCGCAGAAGACTGGGTGGAAGACAATGTGGTGAACGTGCTGGAAGCACTGTCGGCCACCCAATCGACTACTGCCTGTACATGCTCAGCCCTTACCATCCTCATAACGGCATTGGGCCCCAACAAATATAGCTGTAAATTCTGCCGGCTACTTGAGGGAGTTGGTTCACTACTTTGTTCACCTGAGGGCGAACGTCCACGTCCACTACCAGCAACAGAGGCTCCACGGACACCACCACGACCGCGTCCCCGTCCCTTAATAGAATGTTTCCTCATTGTTGCGATTCAACTCGCACCACAATAAAATATATTAATTTTAAGCCCAAAAATTCCCACACTGGAAGATATAATTCCTTTTACGCTATAAATTACAAGAAGACTGCTGCAAATTGGACACCAGAATTTTTAAATGCTACTTATGTTAAATGAATTCCCACAGTGGGAGAACTATTTCCTTTTCAAAGGAGTAACAACGTGCGGCCTACTATTTCGGGTGTCACCAACACCAGATTGATTAAATTGGCCTTTTGGAACCAAAATGACAACACTGGACACTATAATGCCTTTTTCTGGTATTAATTACAAGAAGACTGCTGCAAATTGGACACCAGAATTTTTTAAATGCTACTTATGTTAAATGAATTCCCACAGTGGGAGAACTATTTCCTTTTCAAAGGAGTAACAACGTGCGGCCTACTATTTCGGGTGTCACCAACACCAGATTGATTAAATTGGCCTTTTGGAACCAAAATGACAACACTGGACACTATAATGCCTTTTTCTGGTATTAATTACAAGAGGACTGCTGGTATTTCAGAACACCGGAATTTTTAAAATGCTCGTTTTGGTACATAAATTGCCCACACTGGGAGAATTATTGCCTAAACCTTTTTACAGTATTATTTACTGAACGAGTGCTTCTTCTGGTCTAACACCAGAATTATGTTTGTTACAGGGAAAGATTTTTTTAATTTATATTTCTGGCAAAAAAAAAAAAAAAATTTAATTTCTGGCTGACAGTATTGGACCTGGCTGTAGTGACACTGGCTAGCCTAGCTGGAACAGCACATTCATGGGATTTGCTATCCAAGTGGGTTACTTTCAGTTTCACCACTGATATATTAAATATATTGGCAGTTAGTAGTGGTGACACAAGCACAGCCAAACCCCGGATGTAGTATATCTATGAAAAAATCGACTATTACATAAGATTAATGGACGCTGTGGCAGCTTTTGATGGCGCACCACAAGTCCCAAAATGGCCACCGCCTATCAGCCCAGTAACATGTGCCAGAAAATGGTCTGCCCAGCCAGAAAAAAAATTGACTTTGACTGAGCAGCTGAATCGCTGTTGTTCTGTGTCACAGGAGTAGATTTTTCAATTCTTTGGAGCTTTTCTTTGGACTCTGTGGCAGCTTGAGCTGGCGCACCACAGGTCCCAAAATGGCCGCCGCCGGTCAGCCCAGTTACATGTGCCGGTAAAAATCGATCTGGCCAGTGTAAAAAAAAATAAACTTTCAGTGAACAGCTCAGCTGAGTTGTTTTGATTCACTGGTGTAGATCTTTCACTTCTTCTCAGGTTTTTTCCTCGATTATTCCCTGCCTATCTCGCCCTCACAGCAGCTGCATCTATCCCTGTTCTATTCACATCGGGAGTGAGCACGTCCCGACGTGCGCACAAGCTTATAAAGAGGCTGAGTCACATGCTGCACTTGGCCAATCACAGCCTTGCCAATAGTAGGCATGGCTGCGATGGCATCTTAGGGCAAGTAGTATGATGCATGTTGATTGGCTGCTTTGCAGCCTTTCAAAATGCGCCACAAAAAATGACGAACTACAAAACCGAACCCGAATTTTTATGAAAATGTTCGGGTTCGGGTCGTGTCACAAACACCCCAAATTTCTGTACAGACCGGAACTATTCTCGAAATGTGCGCTCAACAACACTAGTGCTATTCGTATCCCACTCTTAAGTTCTAATCGCATTCGATTTTAACTTATGCTTTTTTTTTGCCAGGCATCACATTCTATTTTAACTTACTGCTGATGCCTGGCAAAAAAAAAAAAAATGCATAAGTTAACACCGAATGCAATTAGAACTTAAGAGTGGGATACGAATAGCACTGCGTGCTAGAACAGCACGCACACGATTATTCAAATTTTGTATTATCGCGATACAAAACCAAACAGTAAAGTTAAAATCGAATGCAATTACAACGTGTAGTGTGATGCGATTTATTTGAGTTCTAAGAATCGCATTGCGATTTCTGCTTCAGCCGGATTCCGTGCTAATGGAGCGTCTACATCACCATGGGAACAATGCTAGAATGTACTGTCGGATTTGAGAAGTTGAAATCGCAATGCGATTAAGCAAATATATAAGAATCGCATTGCGATTCTTCAAACATCCGACAGTAATTCAAACATCCGACAGTACATTCTACTGGAGGAGGCGTTCCCATGGTGATCGGTAGCTCAAAGTTGTAATCGCAATGCGATTTCAGCTTTAAGTCTGTACTATTCTGCTATATAGTACTTTCAAAATGCGCCGAGAGAACATGCCGAACTCCGAACCCGAACCCGAACTTTTTTTGAAAATGTCCGGGTTCGGGTCTGTGTCAAGAACACCCCAAAGTTCGGTACGAACCCGAACTATTCTCGAACTGTTCGCTCAACACTAATTATTATTATTTCAATTTATGCTATTTTTGTTCTTCTTTTAGTCAGATGATGTAGTTGTTTTTACATCACAACCTGGATCTCCCCTCTCTCTCCAACCCTACACATGGCAATTGTGAATGGTTTGGCGATAGTCTAGAGACCGTTGTTTATTCAGTTTTTTTTAGGGTGACAAGTCATTATCCACTTCTGATTTACTGATCTTAGCACTCTTTTGTTCTATGTGGCATTATACATTTTATATGGCGTTACAGGGGCTTATTGGGGTGTCCTTAGGTACCTGATATGGCATTAAAGATCTCATCCCTAAAGGGTTGCTTTCAAAAGAGCATGCTTCTGGAAAGAAGAGTCTAACTTACATTGTGACATTATAGGTGCCCAGGAAACTCATTTATTGCCTAAATATAGTTTCAGGATTCAAAATAGGCGCTTTCTTCATATTTTTCACTCCCATCCTGAAAAGAAAAAAGCAGGGGAGATGCTAGCCATTAAGGATACAAGATACAGTTGCTTTTAAACTTTTATCTACTACTAGTGTCACTTGGCCATCCAGAATAATGAGGCCTCCTCTTCCTCTTGGTTCCAAACCAGCATCTCACGCAGGGCTCGGGATCAAACAGCTCAAGTAAAGGGACTTCTGAGCTAATTCGGATTAGATCCTCCAGTGTAGAAATATGAAGTGAATTGCGTACTTCTGATTTTATTCTGTTTTGCGCAGAAAAGCCTCGTTCACACTGTGCAACTGATATAGCAAGTATAAGAATAATGTTCACCAAATGTAAAACATTTTTATAGTCGGTGGAGTAAGGCTCTTTCGTCAGGATTATCTCCCACAAATTGCTGTAAGACATGTCTGCAAACTGGTCTTTGATTTAGAATGTTAGCAATCTCCACTCACTGTGGATTGCCTCCAAATCACAGTGATTCTTCAACAAGATGGGCTTATACCACTGTATTAGCATGTCAATTTCCTCTTCTTCTTAAGTGATGAAGTCTACTCTTCAGGACAAGAATCGTGACAAAAGATAGAGAGATTTTTGATCTTCCTGGTCTTTCCCTACCATCACTCCAAATCTTTTTTCCAGTTCTGTAATTGTTACCGCTACTGTTTTTTCGTCCTTTAAGGATATCCATAAAACTGGAACGTCTTTCTTTCAGTTGAATATTTTGAAACTGAATGCATGTATGAATGCATGTAACACTTGTGGTCTTATCCTGCTTTTTAGCAACTGTTGTTTGGGTAAGCATGTTCACAGCGGGATGGCACCCACCGCAGCTCGGGCCCATCACTGGTGCGTGGCTGGGGGGAAACGGAGGACAATGACGATACGCCTCCCACAGAGGACAGCTTGTCCTTTCCTCTTGGAAGCCTGGCACACATGAGCGACTACATGCTGCAGTGCCTGAACAACGACAGCAGAGTTGCCCACATTTTAACGTGTGCGGACTACTGGGTTGCCACCCTGCTGGATCCCTGGTACAAAGACAATTTGCCCACCTTACTTCCTGCACTGGAGCGTGATAGGAAGATGCGCGAGTACAAGCTCACGTTGGCAGACGCGCTACTGAGAGCATTCGCAAATGTCACAAGGGAACAAGTGGAAGCACAAAGCGAAGGTAGAGGAGGAGCGAGAGGTCGCCAATGCAGCAATGTCACGGCCAGCTCCTCTGAGGGCAGGGTTAGCATGGCAGAGATGTAGAAAAGTTTTGTCACCACCCCACAGTTAACTGCACCACCACCTGAAACGGAACGTGTTAGCAGGAGGCAGCATTTCACTAACATGGTGGAACAGTACATGTGCACACTCCTCCACGTACTGACTGATGGTTCGGCCCCATTCAATTTCTGGGTCTCCAAATTGTCCACGTGGCCAGGGCTAGCCTTTTTTGCCTTGGAGGTGCTGGCCTGCCCGGCTGCCAGCATTTTGTCAGAACGTGTATTCAGCACGGCAGGTGGCGTCATTACTGACAAACGCAGCCGCCTGTCCACAGCCAACCTTGTACAAGCTGACGTTCATAAAAATAAACCAGGCATGGATCCCACAAGACCCGTCCATCCCTTGTGCAGAATAGACATTTATAACTACCTCCCCTTAACCATATATTCTTGTTCTCCAGGGCACTTCTTTATTGAATCCTCTTTTTTAAATTTTACTATTTTGCGGGACAACCCAAAGTTGAATGAACCTCTCCTCCATCTGGGTGCCAGAGGCCTAAATATCTGAAAGTGGCCTTCTCCTTTGGTGGGTGACATGAAGCCTGATTCTCTGCTTTGGGACCTCTCTCCTCTGTCTGGGTGTCAGGGGCCTATATTTCGTTTAATTGCTTGCTGTCTGGGTGAGAGACATTAGACTCTTTTTACTGTCAAATTTCCTCTCCTCTGTCTGGGTGTCAGTGGCCTACATAAATGATGAGGGCCTGTTCCATTGCAGGTTGACCAGAGGCCTGTGTTGCTGTTACTGGACCACTCTCCTCTTTGAGGGTGCCATGGCCCTGAGTCTGTGAATGATGCCTGTGGCACTGCAGGCAGACATGAATCCTTTTTGGCTGTGATGAGAACATCAGCTCCCATAGCATTCCCACCTGATGCCACCCCAACCTCCTATTCCACCTCCTTCTCCTCCAAGTTGCCAATCGATATTGGTTAATTTTTATTTATTTTATTTTAAGTAATTTCCCTATCCCCATTTGTTTGCAGGGGATTTACCTACATTGTGCTGCCTTTTGCAGCCCTCTAGCCCTTTCCTGGGCTATTTTACAGCCTTTTTAGTGCCCAAAAGTTTAGGTCCCCATTGACTTCAATGGGGTTCGGGGTGAAGTTCGGGTCGAGTTTGGATCCCGAACCCGAACATTTTCGGGAAGTTCGGCTGAACTTCTCAAACCCGATCATCCAGGTGTTCGCTCAACTCTATCTATAACAAATGATTGACTAAAGGAAGTACATTATTTATGATCATGACTCTTGGGTGAAATACAGACAGACTCTTGTATATGTATTTATGGAAACAGACAATTAACACATAATTCAAAAACCTAAAAATATGAAATATAAATCCATTGATGTTTTTACTGATATTAACTCTTTCCCGTTTAATGCCGTAATAGGCAGTTGCTTTGCCCACACCACTACATGTTGGAGCCAGGTATATTATGTAGCTGGGTACATGTTGGAGCCAGGTATATTATGTAGCTGGTAGCCTGTTATCACTGACAGGAATGGAAATAATTATGATCCGAGCATTTTAACCCTTTATGTCCCTTGATAAATGTTGTAACCAGAATCTAACTGGTTAGAAACCAGGAGGAATCAACCTCTGCCCCCCATGCTCCCTCATTATTGATATGTAGGACTGAAGGATTGCTATGGCAATCGAAAAGACCTAAAATTGCCCCCAATGTTTGTCATTCCCAATTGGCTCTGCCTTGGCTTAATAGGGTCAGTTTTTAAGGTAACTGATAAACTACGCTACAATGCAACATTTCTGCAGTGCATTATATGAACAATTAGTAAATTATATGAGATTTAGTAAAACTTAAACATGGCTGCATGCAGTGGCGTTGCGAGGGGGGGTGCGGGCCGCATCGGGTGACACCAGACCGGCAGAAGATAACTTATTCACTGCACTTGCCTGTGTAATTGAAGAGAAGCGAGATCGCTGTACAGGGAATTCCGGCTTAGGAGTCCCAGCTCTGACTCCATATATGGTTGTGTCCATATATGGAGTCAGTGCTATGAACATGAAGGGGGTATTCCCAAGCATTGTCAGTATGCTTGGGGACATCCAATGTATTTTAATCTAATTTAGCCTCTATTTCTGAAAGGTTGCCACCAGGATTCAAACTCACAACCTTTTACATCAGAGACAAGAACCCGAACCACTGAGCATTGGAGCTCAATGGTAAACTGTGCTAGAAAAACCTCATAGTAGTTTATCAAGTACTAGGTATTCCTATACAGCAGAAGTAAAATTAAATTAAAAAATTAATGTGTATTAATTTTATTTAATTATACTTCTTTTAGCATTTAACATTGAGCTCCATAGCTAGAGGTTTTTAGCCATAATATTAGTACAGCAGGTGAATATGAAGCTCTGATGGGGGGGAATGTGTGGAGGACACTGATGGGGGGAATGTGTGGAGGACACTGATGGGGGGGATGTGTGGAGGACACTGATGGGGGATATGTGGAGGACACTGATGGAGGATGTGTGGAGGACACTGATGGGAGATCTGTGGGGGACACTGAGGCGGGGATGTGTGGGTGACACTGATGGGGGGATGTATGCAGGACACTGATGGGGGTATGTGTGGAGGTCACTGATGGGGGGGATGTGGGGATGACACTGATGGGGGGGTTGTGTGGATGACACTTAGGGGGGATGTGTGGATGTCACTTAGGGGGGATCTAGGGAGGGGTGTGGGGATGTTGGGATGGGAGGTCCTGGAGGGGAGTTTGGGTGGAAGCTCTGAAAGGGGTGGGAGGTCCGATAGGTATGTGGGGGTGGGAAATCCGGGAGGCGGGGCCCATAAAAAAATTTAGCTTTGGGGCGGGGGGCAGATAAAATTTTTTGCTATGGTGCCTAGTCATTTCTAGATAGTCCCCTGGGTGACACCACCAGGAGATGAGCACTTGCATTATGGAAGCACTTATCTCCCTACATTCATCTTTATCGCCGTTCTCAGGACGCTGCAGCAGGAAAAGGGGGAGGCGTCTCCCTTTCCTGTTTCTCTGATAGGCTGCAGGCCTTGTGCCATACTGATCGGGACACAGGCCAGAAGAGGACTGCATCGCATCGCTGCCATGGAGATAAGTATGTGTTTTTTTTTTTTTTTCTGTGAGGCGCTGGGCTGGGCTGCGCTGGGGGATCATTGCTGGCATACAGAGGACACTATGGGGCATTATTGCTGGCACATGGAGGACACTATGGGGCAATGGCTGGCACATGGGGAACACGATGGGGGCATTGCTGGCAAATGGGGGCAATATAGGGGCATTGCCAGCATGTGGGGGACACTATGAGGGCATTGCCAGCACGTGGGGGACACTATGGGGGCATTGCTGGCACAAGGGGGACACTATTGGTGCATGGCTGGCACATAGGGGACACAATGGGGGCATTGCTGGCACATGGGGGACACTATGGGGGCATCTACTGGCACATGGGGGACACTATGGGGGAATCTATTGGGGGCATTGCTGGAACATTATAGGGACACACTATGGTGTTGGAGGAGAGAAGAATACTATTGGGGTATATTATTTAGGCACATTATGGGGGCACTAAGAAGGGGCATTTAATACTGGCACATTCTGGGGGACACTAAGGGGGAATCTTATACTGGCACATTATGGGGGCACTATGGGGAATAGGAGAGGAGCACTATGTGGGCATTTACTAGGGGCATTATATAGGGGTATTTTATACTTGAACACATTATGGGGACATTAGCTCAACTGGCGGCACTGAGGGAGTTTTATTTTGCACTGGCACACAGAACAGGAGCACTTTTAAATTAGTGTACATTGTTATTATTATTGAAAGTGGCAGGTGAGTTGTTAAGAAGGTAGGAGGATGATGGAAAAGAAGGAACCTAAGATGTCTTTTGTCAAACTACAGAGATGAGAGATGGGTGAAAAATCATCATGGCAGTCTGGTCTGAAAGGAGAAGTTGAAGAAAGAGAAGGTCTGCATCAGAGAAGTTACTGGATGTAAGGTATGTGGTGCTGTATCCTGGATAGCACAGAATATAATATGTATGCAAATATGTGTGGTGGGGGCACTAAGCAGACAGAAGACAGAAGACAGGTGCTATGATTTGAACCCAAGCGATAACATGGATGGGGGTTTGGATAGTAAACAGACAGCTGACGTGGGGGGGGGGGCTAAGCAGACAGATCGCTGATGGGGGGGTGGTTGTGCTTGGGAGGTGGGTGACACCATTTTCTACCGCACCAGGTGACACCAGCCCTAGCAACACCACTGGCTGCATGCTGGAAGCAACTGGGGGTAGGCTGTGAGTCGGACTTTACGCTCCTGTAATTTACCCACTGGCTCCCGGGATTGCCCATAAGGCACAGGTAGGTGATTGTTAGGTCCCGAGCAACTTGAGAAACCTTGGTGCGGTGCTCGGGCTTAGATATGTCTTTCATAGTAGGATATGTCGGAAAACTGCAGCGTAATACAGCACCGGCAGAGTGTATGAGATCACACAAATGTAGTCAAAAAAAGGAATACCACAGCACTCTCGTAGTTGGTCTCTTTAACTCTTCTTTATTGTCCCAGCATGCGACGTTTCGACTCCTATGAGTCTTTTTCAAGCATAGGAGTCGAAACATCAATAAAGAAGAGTTAAAGAGTTTAAGAGACCAACTACGAGCATGCTGTGGTATTCCTTTTTTTGACTACATCGATCAGGGATCAGAGACCGGGATCCAACATCACTTGGACCGCCACATCAGGACACGGGATTGACCTACGGTAATGCTGTCTACTTGTTTGCATCTAATCTAAGATGGCATGGACGCTTTTCTTATTTCTTCCGTGCATAAATTGCTCTGCTGTGTCCATTCTGTGTCTGATTTTATTTTGTGTGTGTATTTCACATTTTTCAATTGAGAAGAGAGATCTACAAAGAAAAAACGCATCAAATTCGGACCAAGAACCACAAGTAACACTTACATTATTTGGTGCAGATTGTGTGTGGAAACACAGAAATCCACAGGGAAACCACATAGTATCACAACCTGCTTTAAAAGCAGAAACATTGAAATTTCAAAAATGGTGAATTTTTACAAATTTTCTCAAAATTTTGGAATTCTTTATAAATAAAGGTGAAACATATTGACTCAAATTTACCAGTAACAGGAAGTACAATACGAAGCAGAACGCGAAACTCGCTTTGAGTGGTGCGCTTTCCTGCTTGAATCCCACCGGACATTTTTTAGGTAGGCACTGGGGTTTGGCATGTTCCACAATATGTGGTTTGATGTGTGTGTTGCACTTTAATATATGGAGAATTCCCGCCTACAGGGACGGGTGGTCTCATCTAGAGGGGATGGTAGGTAATTGAGGAGTTTTTGTGCAATAGATGTGTGGTGATACTCAGGCTACATACAGTGGTTGAGGACTAGCAGGATTAGGCGCTCTTTGTTGTTTCACCTTTATTTTTAAGGCATTGCGGTATAATGTTTGTAATTATTTTAAAAGTATTTAATAAAGAACATTTTATGAGGATTAGTGTACCTTAGTGTTGTTGAGGAAGTACAATATGTCACCAAAAACAATCTCAGAATCGCTTATATAAGTAAAAACGTTCCAGAGTTATTACCACATAAAGTGAAACATGTCAGATTTGCAAAATGTGGCTTGGTCCTGAAGTTAAAAACTAGCTTGGTCTTGAAGGGGTAATAGGGACATCTGTTGTGGAGGACACTGTTAAAGGGACGGGCACTGTGGAGGTCAATGTTAAAGGGATGGTCACTGTTAAAGGGCCAGTCACTGTGGAGGTCACTGTTAAAGGTACATTCACTGTGGATGTTACTGTTAAGGGGTCAGGCTGCTGTCGAGTTCACTGCTAAAGGGGTGGGCACTGTGGAGGTCACTGTTAAGGTGGCAGGGGCCACTATTAAAGGGACAGCTGCTGTGGAGGTCACTGTTAAGTCAGCAGGGTACTGTGAGGTCACTGTTAAGGGAGCGGGGTACTGCAGCAGTCACTGTTAAAGGGATGGGCTGATGTAGAGTTCCCATTTTATGGAAGCGGGGCACTGTGAGGAGGTCAGTGTTAAGGGGTGAGGTGCTGTCGAGTTCACTGTTAAGGGATGGGGTATTGTGGAGGTCGCTGTTATGGGGGATACTGTTGATATCTTTTAATGACACACAGAAAAATTAAAAGAAATAGATGAAATATACCCATACGAAGCCAGGTCCTTCTGCTAGTCTCTTATATTTATAAAAATGAGTTTCTGTCTGTCTTTATACACGTCCAAAGGACTGGACTAATCTGAACTAAAATTTGGCACATAGGTACATCAAGTGTCTGGAAAGGTTTTAGGCCAGGTCTTAGCTCTCTATGACATACTGCTCCAGAGTTATTCCCAAAAAATGCATATATGGCACCATCATATGATCTGCATTAGCCAATAGAAGCCCAACTGCCATACACACAGTCAAATGACCCTTATGAAGCAATAAAAGCTCACAGCTACTTCCGTCTCGACATGCACACAGTTTTACATAAGGTTTCTATAATAACCCAGCCATTTTTCTTCACAGCTGTAGGTCACCATTACAGGGGCAGGGAGCTGTGGATGACACTGTTAAGGGAGCTGAGTGCTGTGAAGGTCATAGTTAAGGGGGCAGACTGCTCTGGAGGTTACAGTTAAGGAAATGGTCCGCTATGGAGGTCAGTGTTAAGGAGGGGGTGTAATAGAGGTCACTGTTAAGGGGGTGGGTTATTGTCAAAATCACGTGATACTGTGGAGATCACTAATAAAGGGGAGGCAATGGTGTAGGTTACTGTTAAAGGGGTTGTCTTGCTTCAGCAAAGAACATTTATGTAGAGAAATTTAAAACAAGACACTTACTAATAGATTGTTATTATCGATAATGCTTCCTTTGCTGGCTTGATTCATTTTTCCATCACATTATATACTGCTCAGTTCCATGGTTTCAACCACCCTGCAATACATCAGCGGTGGTCAAGCTTGAACACTATAGTAAAAAGCACCAGCATATGTGCGCCTCCAGGTTCCTGGTCAACAGAGAGGCCTGCACTTTGTTCTATGGCGTGCAAGCACGGCCATCGTTGATGGATTACAGGGTGGTCGTAACCATGGGAACGAGCAGTGTAAATTGCAATGGAAAAATGAATACAGTCAGCAAAGGAGGTAATATGGAGAATCACAATACATTAGTAAGTGGCTTGTATTTACTTTTCCTACAAGATAAATTCCACTTGCTAATGTGAAACAACCCCTTTAAGTGGGGCAAGCCACTGTGGAGGTCATTGTGGAGGTCACTGTTAAAGAGGCAGGAACTGTGGAGGTTACTGTTAAGGGGGCAGGGGACTTTGTAGGTCACTGTTAAAGCCGGGGGTGCTCTGGAGGTCATTGTTCAAGTGGTGGTTTACTGTGGAGATCACTGTTACCCTAAGTTCACACCTGAGAGTTTTACAGCGCGTTCAAACGCGCTGTAAAACGCTCAACACATGAAAACCAATGCTTTCCTATGGCCCTGGTTCTCACTTGAGCGTTTTACAGCGCGTTTGAACGCGCTGTAAAACGCCCGACGCATAAACAAGTACTTGAGCTTTTTTGGGGGCGTTTGTCGCGCGTTTTGTGATTGACACCACAGTAGTCAATCACAAGAACGCGCGTACGAACGTGCGTTTCCTATTTGCAAAAACGCACTGAAATACGCGCGACAAAAACGCGCGTTTCAAGAACGCTCAGGTCTGAACCCAGGGTTAAGGAAACGGGGTACTCCCTCATAAGAGTTTTCAAATGTCTTACTAGACTTGATCTATACCTGAAAGATTTCCTACATTCTGTCTTTTAAAAAAGTTTTTCTCCTGTGTGATTTCTCAGGTGTCTCAAAAGACTTGATTTCTGAGTAAAACACTTTCCACATTCAGTACATGAACATGGCTTCTCTCCGGTGTAAAATCTCTGATGTATGTCAAAATCTTGTTTATGACTGAAACACTTCTCACATTCAGAACATTGAAATGGCTTCTCTTTTGTGTGAGTTCTCAGATGGGTCTCAAGATGGTGTTTACGTTTAAATGAATTCTTACATTCCGGACATGGAAACGGCATCTCTCCTGTGTGAATTGTCTGATGTTGCATAAGACTGGATTTATCATTAAAACGTTTTCCACATTCCAGACATAAAAATGGCTTTTCTCCTGTGTAAATTCTCTGATGTTTCACAAGACTTGATTTCACATTAAAATATTTCCCACATTCTGGACATGAAAATGGCTTCTCTCCTGTGTGACTTCTCTGATGTACCTCAAGACTAGTGTTGAGCGAACAGTTCGAGGACACGGGGTGTCCGGGACACGGACCCGAACCCGAACATTTTCAAAAAAGTTCGGGTTCGGGTTCGTTGTTCGGCGATTACTTCCCGCTTTCTGAAGGTCTGCACAGCAGCCAATCAGCTAGCGTTTTACTTCTTGCCCTAAGAGCCCATCACAACCATGCCTAGTAATGGCTTGGCTGTGATTGGCCAAGTGCAGCATGTGACCCAGCCTCTATTTAAGCTGGAGTCACGTAGCGCCGCACGTCACACTGCTCTGATAGGTGTAGGGAGAGGACGCAGCTTCTGTGAGGGCGAGATTAGGCAGGGAAAAGTCAGCAACAGCACCTAATGAACTGATCGATCTACAGCTGTGAATGATTGAACTTCTGCTAGTTACTTGCTCACTGGTTTTTAGGCTGCACAGAGCGTTTTTCTGTCACTTATTTTCTGGGGTGATCGGCGGCCATTTTGTGACGGCGGCAATACCCTGAATCTGGTGTTCCAGCTGTTGCGGGCCTAGTTTAAATCTGTCCGTAACAAGGTATATTTTGTTCTGGGGTGAAATTCAATTGCCAAAACAGCAATACCATAAATCAGTGGTTTCAGCTGTGGCTGACCAAGTTTCATAGTGTCCTGCAAATTATATATTTTGTTCTGGGATGAAATTCAATTGCTAAAATAGCAATACACTTAATCAGTGGTTTTAGCTGTGGCTGGCCAAGTTTCATAGTGTCCGCAAAAACATATATTTTGTTCTGGGGTGAAATTCAATTGCCAAAATAGCAATACCCTGAATCTGGTGTTCGAGCTGTTGCAGGCCAAGTGTAAATCTGTCCATAAAAGGATACCTTTCATCCAGGGCCTAAATACTAGCCCTAAAAGAGATATTCCCCTAAATCAGTGGTTACTGCTGTGCCTGGATTAGTGTAATACACTACATAAATAAATAGGCAGATAGTGTTAGGTGCCTGTAAAAAAAGGCCTGAATTTGAAATCAATACATTGGGCCAAATATTTTTTTTCTTATTGTGGTGCTTGGTGAACGGTAACAATGAGGAAAACATCTAGTAAGGGACGCGGACGCGGTCGTGGTGGTGTTAGTGTACCCTCTGGTGCTGGGAAAGGACGTGGCCATTCTGCCACAAAAAAACACGTCCTAGTGAACCAACTACCTCAGGTTCCAGTACCCGCCAGAATTTACAGCGATATTTAGTGGGGCCCAATGCCGTTCTAAGGATGGTAAGGCCTGAGCAGGTACAGGCGCTAGTCAATTGGGTGGCCAACAGTGGATCCAGCACGTTCACAACATTATCTCCCACCCAGTCTTCCGCAGAAAGCGCACAGGTGGCACCTGAAAACCAAGCCCATCAATCTGTCACATCACCCCCATGCATATCAGGGAAACTGTCTGAGCCTCAAGTTATGCAGCAGTCTCTTATGCTGTTTGAAGACTCTGCTGGCAGTGTTTTCCAAGGGAATCCACCTAGCCCTTCCCCAGTGGTGGAAGACATAGAATGCACTGATGCACAACCACTGATGTTTCCTGATGATGAGGACATGGGAATACCATCTCATCGCAGTCCGCACGTCTCTGATGATGACGAAACACAAGTGCCAACTGCTTCGTCTTTCTGCAGTGTGCAGACCGAACAGGAGGTCAGGGAGGAAGACTTTGTGAAAGACAATGCAGGGGACCCCACATAGAATGAAGGTCGTGCCACTGACTTTCATAGTTCAGAGGAAGAGGCAGTGGTGAGACCGAGCCAACAACGTAGCAAAAGAGGGAGCAGGGGGCAAAAGCAGAACAGCCGCCTCCAAGAGAGTTCACCTGCTACTAGCCACCGCCACCAGGGACCGAGCACCCCAAAGGCAGCTTCAAGGAGTTCCCTGGCATGGCACTTCTTTAAACAATGTGCTGACGACAAGACCCGAGTGGTTTGCACGCTGTGCCATCAGGGCCCGAAGCGAGGCATTAACGTTCTGAACCTTAGCACAACCTGCATGACCAGGCATCTACATGCAAAGCATGAACTGCAGTGGAGTAAACACCTTAAAAGCAAGGAACTCACTCTGGCTCCCCCTGCTCCCTCTTCCTCCGCCTCAGGAGGAATGTTGGCACCTGTAACCCACCAAACAGAGAATGTGCCACCGACAACACCTCCTGCGTCACCAAGCATCTCCACCATGTCACACGGCAGTGTTCAGCTCTCCATCTCACAAACCTTGGAGAGAAAGCGTAAATTCCCACCTAGCCAACCTCGAGCCCTGGGCCTGAATGCCAGCATTTCTAAACTACTGGCCTTTGAAATGCTGTCATTCAGGCTGGTGGACACACACAGCTTCAAACAGCTGATGGCTATGGCTGTCCCACAGTATGTTGTTCCCAGCCACCACTACTTCTCCAAAACAGCCGTGCCTTCCCTGCACAACCAAGTATCCGATAAAATCAAGTGTGCACTGCGCAACGCCATCTGTGGCAAGGTCCACCTAACCACAGATACGTGGACCAGTAAGCACGGCCAGGGACGCTATATCTCC
The DNA here is from genome assembly GCA_033119425.1 of Bufotes viridis. Taxonomy (NCBI): domain Eukaryota; kingdom Metazoa; phylum Chordata; class Amphibia; order Anura; family Bufonidae; genus Bufotes; species Bufotes viridis. The sequence continues at coordinate 26,822 of JAKVIS010001257.1, forward strand.
CTAACTGCACACTGGGTAAATGTAGTGGCGGCTGGGCCCCAAGCGGAGAGTTCCTTGGCGCACGTCCTTCCGCCGCCAAGGATCGCAGGGCATCATTCTTTGCCTCCCGTAGCTTCCTCCTCCTACTCGGCTTCCTCCTTCTCTGCCTCCACCAGCTCATCCAGTCAGCCACACACCTTCACCACCAACTTCAGCACAGCCCGGGGTAAACGTCAGCAGGCCATTCTGAAACTCATATGTTTGGGGGACAGGCCCCACACCGCGCAGGAGTTGTGGCGGGATATTGAACAACAGACCGACGAGTGGTTTCTGCCGGTGGGCCTCAAGCCCGGCCTGGTGGTGTGCGATAATGGGCGAAATCTCGTGGCAGCTCTGGGACTAGCCGGTTTGACGCACATCCCTTGCCTGGCGCATGTGCTGAATTTGGTGGTGCAGAAGTTCATTCACAACTACCCCGACATGTCAGAGCTGCTGCATAAAGTGCAGGCCGTCTGTGCGCGCTTCCGGTGTTCACATCCTGCCGCTGCTCGCCTGTCTGCGCTATAGCGGAACTTCGGCCTTCCCGCCCACCAGGTGGAACTCCACCTTGTACATGCTGGAGAGACTGTTCGAGCAGCAGCAGGCCATAGTGGAGTTTCAGCTGCAGCATGCACGCGTCAGTCGCACTGCGGAACAGCACCACTTCACCACCAATGATTGGGCCTCCATGCGAGACCTGTGTGCCCTGTTGCGCTGTTTCGAGTACTCCACCAACATGGCCAGTGGCGATGACACCGTTATCAGCATTACAATACCACTTCTATGTCTCCTTGAGAAAACTCTTAGGGCGATGATGGAAGAGGAGGTGGCCCAGGAGGAGGATGTGGGGTCATTTTTAGCACTTTCAGGCAAGTCTGTTAGAAGTGGCTCAGAGGGAGGTTTTTTGCAACAGCAGAGGCCAGGTACAAATGTGGCCAGCCAGGGCCCACAACTGGAGGACGAGGAGGATGAGGAGGAGGTGGAGGAGGATGAGGATGAAGCAGGTTCACAGCGGGGTGGCACCCGACACAGCTCAGGCCCATCACTGGTGCATGGCTGGGGGGATACGGAGGACGATGACGATACACCTCCCACAGAGGACAGCTTGTCCTTACCTCTGGGGAGCCTGGCACACATGAGCGACTACATGCTGCAGTGCCTGCGCAACGACAGCAGAGTTGCCCACATTTTAACGTGTGCGGACTACTGGGTTGCCACCCTGCTGGATCCCCGGTACAAAGACAATGTGCCCACCTTACTTCCTGCACTGGAGCGTGATAGGAAGATGCGCGAGTACAAGCGCACGCTGGTAGAGGCACTCCTGAGAGCATTCCCAAATGTCACAGGGGAACAGGTGGAAGCCCAAGGCGAAGGCAGAGGAAGAGCAAGAGGTCGCTAACGCAGCTATGTCACGGCCAGCTCCTCTGAGGGCAGGGTTAGCATGGCAGAAATGTGGAAAAGTTTTGTCTCCACACCACAGCTAACTGCACCACCACCTGATACGGAACGTGTTAGCAGGAGGCAGCATTTTACTAACATGGTTGAACAGTATGTCTGCACACCCCTCCACGTACTGACTGATGGTTCGGCCCCATTCAAAATTTGGGTCTCCAAATTGTCCACGTGGCCAGAGTTAGCATTTTATGCCTTGGAGGTGCTGGCCTGCCCGGCGGCCAGCGTTTTGTCTGAATGTGTATTCAGCACGGCAGGTGGCATCATCACTGACAAACGCAGCCGCCTGTCCACAGCCAACGTGGACAAGCTGACGTTCATAAAAATGAACCAGGCATGGATCCCACAGGATCTGTGCCTCCCTTGTGCAGAATTTACATTCATAACTGCCTCCCCCTCAACCATGTATTCTTGTACTCCGGGGCACTTCTTTATTGAATCCTCATTTTTTTAACTTTACCATGATCTTGCGGTGCAACTCAAAGTTGAATGAACCTCTCCTCTGTCTGGGTGGTGGGGCCAAAATAACTGAAAGTGGCCTTCTCCGGTGGTGGGTGATATGACGCATGATTCCTTGCTGTGGGACCTCTCTCCTCGGTCTGGGTGCCTGGCATAAATAACTGAAAGTGGCCTTCTCTAGTGGTGGGTGAAATTATGCATGATTCCTTGCTGTGGGACCTCTCTCCTCTATCTGGATGCTGGGCCGAAATAACTTAAAGTGGCCTTCTCCAGTGGTGGGTGATATGACGCATGATAACTTGCTGTGGGACCTCTCTCCTCGGTCTGGGTGCCTGGCCTAAATAACTGAAAGTGGCCTTCTCCAGTGGTGGGTGATATGACGCCTGATTCCTTGCTGTGGGACCTCTCTCCTCTGTCTGGGTGGTGGGCCGAAATATCTGAAAGTGGCCTTCTCCAGTGGTGGGTGATATGACGCATGATTCCTTGCTGTGGGACCTCTCTCCTCTGTCTGGGTGCTGGGGCCGAAACAATTGAAAGTGGCCTTCTCCAGTAGTGGGTGATATGACGCATGATTCCTTGCTGTGGGACCTCTCTCCTCTGTCTGGGTGCTGGGGCCGAAATAATTGAAAATGGCCTTCTCCAGTGGTGGGTGATATGACGCATGATTCCTTGCTGTGGGACCTCTCTCCTCTGTCTGGGTGCTGGGGCCAAAATAACTAAAAGTGGCCTTCTCCAGTGGTGGGTGATATGACGCATGATTCCTTGCTGTGGGACCTCTCTCATCTGTCTGGGTGCTGGGGCCGAAATAGCTGAAACTGGCCTTCTCTAGTGGTGGGTGATATGACGCATGATTCCTTGCTGTGGGACCTGTATCCTTGGTCTGGGTGCTTGGCCGAAATAACTGAAAGTGGCCTTCTCCAGTGGTGGGTGAAATGACGCATGATTACTTGCTGTGGGACCTCTCTCCTCTGTCTGGGTGCTGGGGCCAAAATAACTGAAAGTGGCCTTCTCCAGTGATGGGTGATATGACGCATGATTCCTTGCTGTGGGACCTGTCTCCTCTGTCTGGGTGCTGTGGCCGAAATAACTGAAAGTGGCCTTCTCCAGTGGTGGGTGATATGACGCATGATACCTTGCTCTGGGACCTCTCTCCTCTGTCTGGGTGCTGGGGCCGAAATAACTGAAAGTGGCCTTCTCCATTGGTGGGTGATATGATGCATGATTCCTTGCTGTGGGACCTGTATCCTCGGTCTGGGTGCTGGGCCGAAATAACTGAAAGTGGCCTTCTCCAGTGGTGGGTGAAATGACGCATGATTCCTTGCAGTGGGACCTCTCTCCTCTGTCTGGGTGCTGGGGCCGAAATAACTGAAAGTGGCCTTCTCCAGTGGTGGGTGATATGACGCAGAATTTCTTGCTGTGGGACCTCTCTAATCTGTCTGGGTGCTCCACCCGAAATAACTGAAAGTGGCCTTCTCCAGTGGTGGGTGATATGACGCATGATTCTCTGCTGTGGGACCTCTCTCCAATTGATATTGGTTAAATTGTATTTATTTTATTTTATTTTAATTCATTTCCCTATCCACATTTGTTTTCAGGGGATTTACCTACATTTTGCAGCCTTTGGCAGCCCTCTAGCCCGTTACTGGACTATTTTACAGCCTTTTTAGTGCATAAAAGTTCGGGTCCCGATTGACTTCAATGGGGTTCGGGTTCGGGATAAAGTTCGGGTCGAGTTCGGATCCCGAAACCGAACATTTTCGGGAAGTTCGGCCGAACTTCCCGAACCCGAACTTCCAGGTGTTCGTTCATCTCTATTTATGAAGCAAAATGTGAGAGTGGATTCAAAAATACTGTCAAATAACTCCATGTATAAATCCACTGCAACATTCTTATGTCTTGCGAGTATATTTTTATTCGGATTTGCCATGTTTTTCAGAGGTTTTTACCCACTGCCAAGTGGGAAATCTGGGGCGAGTCGGGGTCAAATGCGACTGTGCTATAGGTGCATTTTGGGGCACTTATTTTCCATGGCATTTAATAACGGTATATGCGAATCTGCTCTAATGTAGAATTTTAAATACTTTTTCTGATTCTCTTAACTAAAACTTTCATTGGTTATATGATAGCTAGGAATCCCTTAATTTAATGTTACCGGCAAAGTTTACACATTGGTGTTTGCCAGACTTTTACAAATCTTCTTAGACTAAAACTTTTTAGTCTGCTTTGAATTTTTTTTCCCGATTGATGCAAAAAGAAAGTGCGAGACAAATAAACATTGGAAAAATCAATCATGTTAAAAATTTGACTACAGCATACTAATCAGGTTTTGAAACCCTTTCATGTCATGGATTTCTTGTTCTTTAACTGATTATAACCACTCTGAAAGAGCTTTCTTCTCCATCTTCTTAAAAAGAAGAGAACAGTCATCAAAAGCAGACAACCACTGCATAAAACAGAGTCATCAACTGCTTTCATGCTCAGAAGAAAGCCCTAAAACTCATCATCGTGGAGAGTGAGCTCAGACACTTTCAAGCACATTTCTCCCTTCAAAGCCTATAGAAATGATCCCTGAAAGTATAGTCTTAAATCAACAACTTTGCATTGTTTGCCAAACTTTCATTCGCAACCTTTCAAATTAAGGTGAGCTTATGCGTAACGGTTCCAAGATGGAGTCTAGACAGATTGCCAATGAATACACTGCCACTATCAATACTATGTAATCCTGTATTTAAGGGTTAATCATAGAGTAGTTTAAAAGTAGTTACAAATAAGGAGAAACATTTAAGAGATGATTCACAAGTACCGTAATTCTTCTGCGCTGACAAATTCATGAAAAATAATCAGTTTCGTCTCAACAGCGGATTTAGATATGGATATGCTTTGTTATCTTTTGAGGTTTGTACTCTATGCAAAGTTTGGAATCTGAAGGTGAACTAGCCGCAAGAGTTTTGAATTAATCCAAATGTAAACACAATTTATGCCTCTATTTAAGGCTTAATTTGTGTAGTAAGTTCAAATGAGTGAACAATCGGTTTATGAAGCAAAATGTGAGAGTGGATTCAAAAATACTGTCAAATAACTCCATGTATAAATCCACTGCAACATTCTTATGTCTTGCGAGTATATTTTTATTCGGATTTGCCATGTTTTTCAGAGGTTTTACCCACTGCCAAGTGGGAAATCTGGAGCGAGTCGGGGTCAAATGCGACTGTGCTATAGGTGCATTTTGGGGCACTTATTTTCCATGGCATTTAATAACGGTATATGCGAATCTGCCCTAATGTAGAATTTTAAATACTTTTTCTGATTCTCTTAACTAAAACTTTCATCGGTTATATGATAGCTAGAAATCCCTTAATTTAATGTTACCGGCAAAGTTTACACATTAGTGTTTGCCAGACTTTTACAAATCTTCTTAGACTAAAACTTTTTAGTCTGCTTTGAATTTTTTTCCGATTGATGCAAAAAGAAAGTGCGAGACAAATAAACATTAGAAAAATCAATCATGTTAAAAATTTGACTACAGCATACTAATCAGGTTTTGAAACCCTTTCCTGTCATGGATTTCTTGTTCTTTAACTGATTATAACCACTCTGAAAGAGCTTTCTTCTCCATCTTCTTAAAAGAAGAGAACAGTCATCAAAAGCAGACAACCACTGCATAAAACAGAGTCATCAACTGCTTTCATGCTCAGAAGAAAGCCCTAAAACTCATCATCGTGGAGAGTGAGCTCAGACACTTTCAAGCACATTTCTCCCTTCAAAGCCTATAGAAATGATGCCTGAAAGTATAGTCTTAAATCAACAACTTTGCATTGTTTGCCAAACTTTCATTCGCAACCTTTCAAATTAAGGTGAGCTTATGCGTAACGGTTCCAAGATGGAGTCTAGACAGATTGCCAATGAATACACTGCCACTATCAATACTATGTAATCCTGTATTTAAGGGTTAATCATAGAGTAGTTTAAAAGTAGTTACAAATAAGGAGAAACATTTAAGAGATGATTCACAAGTACCGTAATTCTTCTGCGCTGACAAATTCATGAAAAATAATCAGTTTTGTCTCAACAGCGGATTGAGATATGGATATGCTTTGTTATCTTTTGAGGTTTGTACTCTATGCAAAGTTTGGAATCTGAAGGTGAACTAGCCGCAAGAGTTTTGAATTAATCCAAATGTAAACACAATTTATGCCTCTATTTAAGGCTTAATTTGTGTAGTAAGTTCAAATGAGTGAACAATCGGTTTATGAAGCAAAATGTGAGAGTGGATTCAAAAATACTGTCAAATAACTCCATGTATAAATCCACTGCAACATTCTTATGTCTTGCGAGTATATTTTTATTCGGATTTGCCATGTTTTTCAGAGGTTTTTACCCACTGCCAAGTGGGAAATCTGAGGCGAGTCGGGGTCAAATGCGACTGTGCTATAGGTGCATTTTGGGGCACTTATTTTCCATGGCATTTAATAACGGTATATGCGAATCTGCCCTAATGTAGAATTTTAAATACTTTTTCTGATTCTCTTAACTAAAACTTTCATCGGTTATATGATAGCTAGAAATCCCTTAATTTAATGTTACCGGCAAAGTTTACACATTAGTGTTTGCCAGACTTTTACAAATCTTCTTAGACTAAAACTTTTTAGTCTGCTTTGAATTTTTTTCCGATTGATGCAAAAAGAAAGTGCGAGACAAATAAACATTGGAAAAATCAATCATGTTAAAAATTTGACTACAGCATACTAATCAGGTTTTGAAACCCTTTCCTGTCATGGATTTCTTGTTCTTTAACTGATTATAACCACTCTGAAAGAGCTTTCTTCTCCATCTTCTTAAAAAGAAGAGAACAGTCATCAAAAGCAGACAACCACTGCATAAAACAGAGTCATCAACTGCTTTCATGCTCAGAAGAAAGCCCTAAAACTCATCATCGTGGAGAGTGAGCTCAGACACTTTCAAGCACATTTCTCCCTTCAAAGCCTATAGAAATGATCCCTGAAAGTATAGTCTTAAATCAACAACTTTGCATTGTTTGCCAAACTTTCATTCGCAACCTTTCAAATTAAGGTGAGCTTATGCGTAACGGTTCCAAGATGGAGTCTAGACAGATTGCCAATGAATACACTGCCACTATCAATACTATGTAATCCTGTATTTAAGGGTTAATCATAGAGTAGTTTAAAAGTAGTTACAAATAAGGAGAAACATTTAAGAGATGATTCACAAGTACCGTAATTCTTCTGCGCTGACAAATTCATGAAAAATAATCAGTTTCGTCTCAACAGCGGATTTAGATATGGATATGCTTTGTTATCTTTTGAGGTTTGTACTCTATGCAAAGTTTGGAATCTGAAGGTGAACTAGCACTAAGAGTTTTGAATTAATCCAAATGTAAACACAATTTATGCCTCTATTTAAGGCTTAATTTGTGTAGTAAGTTCAAATGAGTGAACAATCGGTTTATGAAGCAAAATGTGAGAGTGGATTCAAAAATACTGTCAAATAACTCCATGTATAAATCCACTGCAACATTCTTATGTCTTGCAGTATATTTTTATTCGGATTTGCCATGTTTTTCAGAGGTTTTACCCACTGCCAAGTGGGAAATCTGAGGCGAGTCGGGGTCAAATGCGACTGTGCTATAGGTGCATTTTGGGGCACTTATTTTCCATGGCATTTAATAACGGTATATGCGAATCTGCCCTAATGTAGAATTTTAAATACTTTTTCTGATTCTCTTAACTAAAACTTTCATCGGTTATATGATAGCTAGGAATCCCTTAATTTAATGTTACCGGCAAAGTTTACACATTAGTGTTTGCCAGACTTTTACAAATCTTCTTAGACTAAAACTTTTTAGTCTGCTTTGAATTTTTTTCCGATTGATGCAAAAAGAAAGTGCGAGACAAATAAACATTGGAAAAATCAATCATGTTAAAAATTTGACTACAGCATACTAATCAGGTTTTGAAACCCTTTCCTGTCATGGATTTCTTGTTCTTTAACTGATTATAACCACTCTGAAAGAGCTTTCTTCTCCATCTTCTTAAAAAGAAGAGAACAGTCATCAAAAGCAGACAACCACTGCATAAAACAGAGTCATCAACTGCTTTCATGCTCAGAAGAAAGCCCTAAAACTCATCATCGTGGAGAGTGAGCTCAGACACTTTCAAGCACATTTCTCCCTTCAAAGCCTATAGAAATGATCCCTGAAAGTATAGTCTTAAATCAACAACTTTGCATTGTTTGCCAAACTTTCATTCGCAACCTTTCAAATTAAGGTGAGCTTATGCGTAACGGTTCCAAGATGGAGTCTAGACAGATTGCCAATGAATACACTGCCACTATCAATACTATGTAATCCTGTATTTAAGGGTTAATCATAGAGTAGTTTAAAAGTAGTTACAAATAAGGAGAAACATTTAGAGATGATTCACAAGTACCGTAATTCTTCTGCGCTGACAAATTCATGAAAAATAATCAGTTTCGTCTCAACAGCGGATTTAGATATGGATATGCTTTGTTATCTTTTGAGGTTTGTACTCTATGCAAAGTTTGGAATCTGAAGGTGAACTAGCCGCAAGAGTTTTGAATTAATCCAAATGTAAACACAATTTATGCCTCTATTTAAGGCTTAATTTGTGTAGTAAGTTCAAATGAGTGAACAATCGGTTTATGAAGCAAAATGTGAGAGTGGATTCAAAAATACTGTCAAATAACTCCATGTATAAATCCACTGCAACATTCTTATGTCTTGCGAGTATATTTTTATTCGGATTTGCCATGTTTTTCAGAGGTTTTTACCCACTGCCAAGTGGGAAATCTGAGGCGAGTCGGGGTCAAATGCGACTGTGCTATAGGTGCATTTTGGGGCACTTATTTTCCATGGCATTTAATAACGGTATATGCGAATCTGCCCTAATGTAGAATTTTAAATACTTTTTCTGATTCTCTTAACTAAAACTTTCATCGGTTATATGATAGCTAGGAATCCCTTAATTTAATGTTACCGGCAAAGTTTACACATTAGTGTTTGCCAGACTTTTACAAATCTTCTTAGACTAAAACTTTTTAGTCTGCTTTGAATTTTTTTCCGATTGATGCAAAAAGAAAGTGCGAGACAAATAAACATTGGAAAAATCAATCATGTTAAAAATTTGACTACAGCATACTAATCAGGTTTTGAAACCCTTTCCTGTCATGGATTTCTTGTTCTTTAACTGATTATAACCACTCTGAAAGAGCTTTCTTCTCCATCTTCTTAAAAAGAGAGAACAGTCATCAAAAGCAGACAACCACTGCATAAAACAGAGTCATCAACTGCTTTCATGCTCAGAAGAAAGCCCTAAAACTCATCATCGTGGAGAGTGAGCTCAGACACTTTCAAGCACATTTCTCCCTTCAAAGCCTATAGAAATGATCCCTGAAAGTATAGTCTTAAATCAACAACTTTGCATTGTTTGCCAAACTTTCATTCGCAACCTTTCAAATTAAGGTGAGCTTATGCGTAACGGTTCCAAGATGGAGTCTAGACAGATTGCCAATGAATACACTGCCACTATCAATACTATGTAATCCTGTATTTAAGGGTTAATCATAGAGTAGTTTAAAAGTAGTTACAAATAAGGAGAAACATTTAAGAGATGATTCACAAGTACCGTAATTCTTCTGCGCTGACAAATTCATGAAAAATAATCAGTTTCGTCTCAACAGCGGATTTAGATATGGATATGCTTTGTTATCTTTTGAGGTTTGTACTCTATGCAAAGTTTGGAATCTGAAGGTGAACTAGCCGCAAGAGTTTTGAATTAATCAAATGTAAACACAATTTATGCCTCTATTTAAGGCTTAATTTGTGTAGTAAGTTCAAATGAGTGAACAATCGGTTTATGAAGCAAAATGTGAGAGTGGATTCAAAAATACTGTCAAATAACTCCATGTATAAATCCACTGCAACATTCTTATGTCTTGCAGTATATTTTTATTCGGATTTGCCATGTTTTTCAGAGGTTTTTACCCACTGCCAAGTGGGAAATCTGAGGCGAGTCGGGGTCAAATGCGACTGTGCTATAGGTGCATTTTGGGGCACTTATTTTCCATGGCATTTAATAACGGTATATGCGAATCTGCCCTAATGTAGAATTTTAAATACTTTTTCTGATTCTCTTAACTAAAACTTTCATCGGTTATATGATAGCTAGAAATCCCTTAATTTAATGTTACCGGCAAAGTTTACACATTAGTGTTTGCCAGACTTTTACAAATCTTCTTAGACTAAAACTTTTTAGTCTGCTTTGAATTTTTTTCCGATTGATGCAAAAAGAAAGTGCGAGACAAATAAACATTGGAAAAATCAATCATGTTAAAAATTTGACTACAGCATACTAATCAGGTTTTGAAACCCTTTCCTGTCATGGATTTCTTGTTCTTTAACTGATTATAACCACTCTGAAAGAGCTTTCTTCTCCATCTTCTTAAAAGAAGAGAACAGTCATCAAAAGCAGACAACCACTGCATAAAACAGAGTCATCAACTGCTTTCATGCTCAGAAGAAAGCCCTAAAACTCATCATCGTGGAGAGTGAGCTCAGACACTTTCAAGCACATTTCTCCCTTCAAAGCCTATAGAAATGATCCCTGAAAGTATAGTCTTAAATC